>JAQFXV010000792.1:0-17921 GCA_034694065.1 Camisia spinifer
TAATTATATCAAAGTGTTTGGCGACTGCTTTAGCACAGATGGAAAAGTCCTCTATTGTCAAGTGTGTACAAAATTTTCACAATCTAAGTCTATTCTTCGAGATAATCGTTTGCGTTTTACCGAAACTAATTTGACAAACATGATTGTATCTGTTTGTGATCTCAATTATTCTTAAGAATGTTTGTACTCAATTTCGTTTAAATGAACAATTTTTCAAAAATAAAAGACTAAAAAGCCTAAAAAGACTTTTTTAAGGGACTATTTGACTATTTTTAGAGACTATTTTAAGCGACTAAAACTTAATTATAAGGGACTAAAAAAACCATCCCTTATATAATTGATTTTTATGCTGGGTTTTGAAATTAAATAATTTATAACTCAAATATATTAAAATTATACAATCAAATGAATTGAAGTCACGAAATGTCAAATTGATATTTTTGGTAATTGAAATCAATTATCATCAAAATTGTGTCATTATAATGTTGTACAGACTGATAATTGTAAGACAATTAAATTAATTTGAAGTAAAATAACCTTCATTTATAAGAGTTTCTCGAGTGAGAAAATTCGTGACCGAAAAGAACTTTAGACAACTCAACATCTGTTACTCAGAATCGCTATTTCTCTCGATTGAGGTATGCCTTAGCTAAGAGCGAGGCTCTCCCTCTCTCTCCCTCCCTCTCTCTCTCTCTCTCTCTCTCTCTCTCTCTCTCTCTGCTCTCTGCTCTCACTCATTCATTCATTCTTTCAAACTTTCACTTTCATTCTTGTCTTTCATCCACAAACTCACACAACTCTATCTCACACTCCGGCTCTCCTTTCTCTGACTGCAGCAAAATTTCAATCCGTAGTAACACAAGCAGTAAACAAATCTTGTTTAATAAATGATTATGGCATGAGTTGGAGAGAAGACCAAAAGAGAATGACAGGCGAATACTGCAGACTAGAATTGAGTGAAGTATAGGCAGAATAAAAATATTTTTGAGTATAAGGATAACTATGACTGTGACTATGGCTTTGAAGCACTTAATATTTTGAACTAAAGGCATGACTGGTGTTCACATTTATTCGTTCAGTTCTATTCATATTAGATGACAAGCGAGACCAAAGTTGGTTCTCTAATAGTTTTTACCCACAATTCTACTTTTATGGTGATAATTAAAGCTTTTAAAATAATTAACAGTTTTACCTTATTTAAAGTGGGCTCAAATGGGGACGTATTCTCTTTGACAGCTTATGTCATGTTTCTGTCCTATGTTTGACTGACTGTTAGCTTATAAACGAGTCAAAGTTATATTACTTTTGATTTATGTACGTTTCAGTTCGATGTTTGGGCGATGTTTGAAATACCTCTTTGACAATATTCTGTTCGTTTCTCACTTTTAATATGGTTTAATAAAAATGATTGCTAACCACTAGACCGTAAAGTTCAGACTCTCTACAGTTGAGAAAAATATAGTTCGAATCCAATTATTTAAAATGAAATCAGAATTGTGCGCACATTCACACTCTTTAAATGTTATCAATTTTTTCTTCTCTGCGAAACAAGATTTCAAAGCAATATTCAACAATTTTGATGGTTTGTGGGTTTGAATCTTGTTTGGATTATTATTTATTTTATCTTTTTTTTGTTGAAAACCTGTTCCTTTTGACTTCCAGTGCAGCTCATCTCTCACTTGTCTTGTCTTAATTCTTGCGGTTCTTTAACCTTTTTTTTACTGTGACGAGAGAGTGAAAGTGAGATTCTCGAAAAAAGCATCAGAAACAAGAGCATGAGTGGTGAGGCGGCGCCATAATATTCTTTTTGTACCTCATGTGATGTGATGTCTGGATGAGAGTTGACCTCAATCTAAAGCTCTCAATCTCTATAGTATGCTTCACTTGAGTCAGGGTTTTTTCACAAGTTTCAGTATTCTCGATGTTCTCTCTATTCTAAGTCTTCATACAGGTTCTCATTCCTATTAACTCATACAAGACAAGGTGCTTCTTGTGCTTCTTTATTTCTAACTTTCCCCATAACTCTCTATCCCCTTATTTCTCAGCCAAAAAGTGAAAAGCTTAGCAAAAAATTACACTTACATTGAGTATCACCAGCAAAACACTACTTATATAAAGACAGTGGAGTTTCTCAAGCCTAGTGCTTGTGCGGAAAAATCAATAATACAAGAGCTCTACAATTCAGGGCAAACATTAGTTAAAATGTTGGCGAAACACACCTTCCATCTAAACTAATTTTACTACACATTGTCTAACTTTACTATTGCTTAATATTAAAGATCATTATCTTTATTATCATTTCTCGTTTAGCTATTGGTTAGTCTATGACAAGAGTTGAAAATTTTATATTAAGAGATTGTCTGACAGATTAAATAATGTCCTATTAATTGATATTTTCTTTTAAAAGGTTTACTATGCGAAAAAGAAACGAAGAGCACAACAAACTCAAGGCGATGATAATGCCAGCCATAAAAAAGAACGAAAACTATATAACGACGGATATGATGACGATAATCACGATTATATTATTCGTAACGGAGAAAAGTTTTTTGAACGCTATGAAATTGATTCACTCATCGGAAAAGGTTCCTTTGGACAAGTGGTTAAAGCTTATGACCACGAAGACCAATGTCACGTTGCCATTAAAATAATTAAGAACAAAAAACCGTTCCTAAATCAGGCACAAATCGAAGTCAAATTACTTGAGTTGATGAATAATCACGAGGGGAATGCAACTTCTTATTCGATCGGTAAAGACAAAATTGGTAAGAATTATCTCAACTAACTATTTCTTATTAAACTCTATATGTCATCGGCAATATGGAAAAGGCAATTATCGCGAGTTAACCTCTTAATCAAATCCATCAATTGATCCATCATTTATGTGTAGACAAAAAAATTAAGGCCTGTTTTAATTGACAAACTATTTAATATTTTCAAATGAAAATATTGATTTCAATGCTAACTAATAGCGAGTTAAAACCTTTTCATGCGTTTCTACAATTTCTATGAATTGAGCGATAATTGCCTTTTCCATATTGACAATCATGTATTGATTCAAATAAATTTGATCTCTATTTCGAAATTATTTTGATTACAGTCAAATTAAAGGGTCACTTCATGTGGAGGAACCACTTATGCCTAGTCTTCGAATTGTTATCCTATAACTTGTATGACTTGCTTCGAAACACTAATTTTCGTGGTGTTTCCCTAAACTTGACGCGAAAGTTTGCTCAGCAAATGTGCACTGCATTGATGTTCCTCTCGAATCCTGAATTATCAATAATTCATTGCGATCTAAAGCCTGAAAACATACTGCTCTGTAGTCCAAAACGAAGTGCCATCAAAATTGTCGATTTTGGGAGCTCTTGTCAACTCGGAAAAAGGGTAACAATATTTTTTTTCATCTTATTTTCACTCTAGACTCCAGACACTCGATGTCTGAAATCACGATCAATAGAAGTCAAGTCGTGGCTCATATTCTATGCTAAGAAAATATGAATTTAATTATTAATACTGTTTTCTGTTTACAGATATATCAATACATTCAGAGCAGATTTTATCGATCTCCAGAAGTTCTTTTAGGCATTCCTTACGATATGGCAATTGATATGTGGTCTTTAGGCTGTATACTTGTTGAGATGCATACCGGAGAACCACTATTTAGTGGTGCCAATGAAGTCGATCAGATGAATAAAATCATAGAAGTGTTGGGAATGCCTCCAAAACATATTGTTGATCAGGCACACAAAGCTCGTAAATACTTCGACAAATTGCCCGATGGAACTAATGTTCTTAAAAAGGCAAAAGATGGCAAAAAAGTAAGATTTCATTTGAATTTTTCATTTTTCTCTCTCTAACAAGTATTGCCTCATGTCTTATATAAGTTACTTTACCTGCAATACTGCTATACATCATGTCTTTAGAGAAAAGCTATCAGATATGATCTTATGAAATGATATGAATTTAATGTTACGCTTTGATAGCTTTCTATCTCAAAACATAATGTATTACAGGTTAGCAATCAATAGAAGTGTCATATTTTGACACATCACAAAAACACTTAATATATTTTGTTGTCTATCTCTTAAGTACAAATCTCCTGAAGCTCGAAAGCTGACAGACATACTTGGGGTTGAATTGGGCGGTCCCGGGGGTCGTCGCCTCGGAGAGCCGGGACATGCAGTGTCCGACTATTTGAAATTTAAAGATCTCATACTGCGAATGTTGGACTACAACCCGAAAACACGAATCACTCCTCATAATGCTCTTCAACACAGTTTTTTCAGACGAACGACTGACGGCAGTACAAACACGAGCCAAAGCACGAGTTCAAGTCCTGCTATAGAACAGGGATTATTAAGTCCGAGTGCTATGGGCTGTGCCGGTCAGTGTCCTCCAGAATGTAAGACTCATTCAATTGTTATAAATCTTTTTCAATAAATTCATAAAAACTAACCAAAAACAGTTAGTAATGTGTGTTTCTGTTTGGCATTAGTCTCAAGCCATAACCCAAGAGCTCGTTCTGATCCAACACATCAACATTTTGGACATTCATTACATGGACATCATTTGCAGAATAGTTATACCCAAACCGGAACGTTTCACATCATTAACGATGGAATAATGGCTAATAGTTCGACAGTTAATTCAGGCCTTCATCATATGGCGTGTTCATCAGCAATGGATTGTGAAAGTCCTGTCACAAGTACTACAGGATTGGCGTTAAATTATCACAACTCTCGGTTCCAGTCAAAGGCTTGGGCGCCAATCACACCATCAAATTCATTAACATCACCTCCGAGTTCATTAACGTCGCCGACAATATATCATCACTCGTCACATCACATGCGACTCAATAATAATATAAGCCATACGAACAGCAACAGTTCCAATAGTCAGCATTCGCATCATTCGCGAACTGGTCCTGTTTCGGCTGGTTTTCGTACTAATAGACATCTGCATCTCACACAACACACGCCACATAACACTCCATCTGTTCCATCGATTGGCAAATCTCACCCACAATTAGCACATTTAACGCCCAGTCTTCAGGTCGCAGCCATATCTTCATCGTGTCCGTCGGCGACGAGTACATCATCACAAAAGCCATCTTCTACGATACCAATGGAATCGCTGTCTCAGCTGCAAAAGAGCAATTCTATTACATCTCCGGGTTCTTCGAGTTCTTTATCTGACTTTTCAGCGCCGATGGACACGGCTGGGGTCTTATTGCCGGCATTCATTCAGCCGCCCTCAACATTTCAAAACATGGCAACAATGGCATCGTTTCAGCCGCTGGCCTATTCATCGAGCGGTCAATCATTGTTTATCGGAACTGGATTTCAAATAAAAGCGACACCGAATGCGTCTTCAATTACAGGACACGCGTTTAGTCAAGTCTCACATCCAAGTCTGGGCAGTCCAGCCGTCACATCATCAACATTAGGACAACAAAGACAATCCTCAAGTCTAGTTGAATCAGTATTGAGACGTTCGCGACAGAGCTATAATGAAGAGGAGACAGATCGAGACGAGTCCTCACCTATGGTTCACGACGGAGGACAAGTTGGACAGTCTATATCGAGACCAACACATTGACTATAGTGTCAATTAGTAGGTCTTATATTAAAATTGGGTGATTATTAATTTATTATTAATAAATTATTAATATTATTGACAATTGACTGTCGATTTCTAAATAGCTTTGTTGTAATGTTTTGTTGTTGTCTTAACAAAATGCTAGAGAAAAATGCGATTTATCATCAAATTATGTAAATATAAATTTGCAATCATTGGCGTAAATTGATTTGTATTGTTTTGTTGTTTGTTTTTTTGCACCAATACATGAAATGAAGTGATTCCAATTTCATTATAAGTTTAATTATCATATTTATGATGAAACGAGTGCTCAAAAAACTTTTAATTTGAATAATCATGTAAAATAATAGTGACTCAGATGAGGACAATTTTTTCATGGATTGATTTAAGAAAAATTTCTTTAGAAATCAAAAACCAAAGCAGAGTTTAGCAGACTTTTATTATAACTTTTTAAATTCAATTCAATGAAAGCTAATTTTTAAGACTAATTCAAATGCTTTAATTCTAATATTAAAGTAATTGTAAGTTAATTGTATTGTATAAGACTTTTTTCGGCACTAAGTATTTGACACTTCATTGTTCGAAAGCAGGGTTTCCCGAAACCGTTGATGGAAAATACGTGTGTATATAATCTAATTAAATATAAAATAAGATTAAATATTCATATTGGGAATGATTTTCAATTGACCTAATCTTTTATCAAATTATTTAAGAATCAAATAAGTTTTTATTATTAAGAATAAATTATAAATATATATATAAACTTCCATTAATGGTGTTTCGGTATTAATTATTATAAACATTTGTGAATAATACTAAATAATAATATAAATTAAGAAAATATAAGTGTTTGTATTCATATAAAGAAAAAGTTAGTGTGAAAACAACTGCTTTCATCCCATTCTTAATCAATTTTTTCTTCAGAAGGGGAATGCGATAATCTTTTTTTATTAGGTAAAAATACAATTCTTTTGAGCCACAAACTATTGATTTAGTCCTATTGTATTATCCCATCTATAATACAATCAAAATTAAAAGGCAGTCATTATCTATTTATTGTGCTCTCTCTTCTCTCTCCACTATTTGTCGTCTCTTTTTCTTAAATCATTCATAAAAAAAGTTTAGTTTTCGAGCAAAGCTTGAAGTTTTCAAAAGAATTTAAAAATTGATTTTTTGAGGCTCTTTATTTACTGTATTATTGATTATAATCGTTGAATTGTTTTACTATAGAAACTAAAGTTTTACAATTATTGATAGACTTCATGTGTATTTATCTCTATCTCATTCACTATAATGTCATACAAGAAATACACTTTTGCATACATTTATTTGATAAAAAAAGTTCATTGTATAAAATCGAAACCCATTACTCTTATTGAGGTGTTTGACAGTAGAAAATTGCAATAAATATTTGTATTATACAATTAAATCATTGGTAACACAGAAAGACATTCATTATTATTCAGTGAGTTTTTTGTGCAATTATTCTATTCTTTTTATCTCTATCTCTAATACTGTTAAACTTTATTTCTTTGCTTAACTTATCATATAATAGACACAAACACACACATACTGTCTATTTCTCTCTTTTTTATTGTAATGAATTGTGAAATGAACTCAAATTTTGTCAGAAATAAATGTTATAAACATTAATCAATGACAGTTAGGCTCGATTAACACTCAAACGTTTTGGTGAAAAAAAGATCTTTTTCTCTACCTTTAACTCTATTTAATGAGAACAATAATTATAATAAAGTTAATAATAATATTAATGCTAAAATGCAGGTAAATCTTCTCCTTTAAAGACCACTTTAATAACAATATTCAACTATCATATTATTTGACAGTCTTTTGACTCCAAACTGTGGAATGAAAGTTAATTTTCAGTTAGAATTGCATTCAAATTGTTATGAATATAAGTTATGACAATACAGCCACTCATTAAACAAAACTAAATTATTTGTGAATAAAGCGAAATTCTTTTCTATTAACTTCTCTTTCACTCTAAACTCAATTTCATATAAAACTCAATTTTTTCTCATTAAACTTATTTATTATCAGAAATTACATGAATCAGAAATCAATGTCTTGTTGTTATTCCTATTTCTTATTGTTGAATAAAAAGAATTATTCGATTAATAATAAAAAATTACTAAACAATATGTACTGTAAGGTTATATATAAATAATTATAAATATAGATTGAATTACAAACACTGTCATTAAATCATTTGTACTTTACATGCATTCACTGTTGCATTTTTTGTATGGTATGAAATACCTTAAAAGGAGTGAATCTTTTAACCAATTTTTTAGAATCAATGACACACAAGACTATAAAAATCATAATTTAATTATCATTTTAAAAATTCAATAATTTGAAGTCTATTTATAATAAAAACCAAAATTATGACCAGAAAAGTGAAACGTGATAGTGATTGATAAGTGAATCAGATTCTGTTTTCTCTTATTCTTATTAAACATAATTATTTGTAAACTATTTCTTATATTTCAATCAAAACTGAAACTCAATTTTAAGACATTAGGAAAAAACGTTTGCATTAAATTAATAAAGAAAATGAATTGTTTTTTAAAAGTTAAATCAAATTATATGTAATGAGAATTAAGCATAAAAGAGAAGCCAAATAATGATTTAATGTTTTATTAGTGGCCCACAAAAGACAGTAGGAATTAATTCAAAGAGAACTTCACTTTTAATTATTTAACTAATGTTTTCTCTCTTTTAAATTATTTAAAGAAATATCTGTAATATAATCAAAATAAAAAACTTTTACTATTTAGAGCTTTCATTTGTGTTCAATAATAAAAAAAATAAGAACCAAATTATTAAAAATTGCATTAATTTTGTTGTATTTAATCCTAAATTAATGATAATTTTTAAAAATCCAATAATTTAAAGAATAGTTGAAATGAGAATTTATTCTAAATATTAAAGGATTTAATCCTTTCGGAAATCGGATTAAAAATAGTGTGAAAAATGATTAATTATTAGTTTATATAATAATTAATAAAATGTATGAATTGATAGTAAATATGAATTAAAATCAGAAATATCGACGACGTCTGCGTTTAGTCAAAATTGAATTTTTAGATTGAGTTTTAGCTGTTTTCGAATGATTTTTAAGACTCGTGTTTGGCGTTAATTGATGTCCACTAAAGGTTGGACTCAATTCAATACCGCTATCGTTACTGTTTAATAACAATCGCTTTCGCGGAGAAACTCTTTGAGGAGTATTTGGAGTCGAAGTCTTCGTTGGACTCAATATGAGTTTGGGTGCGATTCGAATCTTTGTCGGAGAAGTCATTGTCTTCTTTGGTGTCCGAAGAAAGTAATCATGTGTTTGATCTGATTGTGAAGAAGACTGTGATTCAGACAAATCAATGACACTGTTATTCATGGAATCGATTGAATTGTTTAGTTTTCGTGGCGAACGTCTTAATGGCAAAAGTGATACTTTCGGTGTCTTTTTCCGACCTCTTTTTCGAATCACTTCTTCCTCAGGATTTAGTTTTGAAGACTCACTCATTATGTTTAAAATGTTTGCACTGTTTGTCGTTATTATTGTCCGGTCTTTATATCAATTATTTTTAAATTATTTATAAATAATAATAAAATAGAAAAATAGATAATTGTTTTCATACCATAAATATTATCGATTACTTCCAATTCGTTTCTGGCATTTAAATCACCAAAAACTGAACGGTTTTCGCGAGACATCACTTAATATTAATTATAAGTAATTTAAATAATAAATTATTAATTTGTAAAATTATTTAATAAAACATTTAAACAAAATTTGATGAATAAATAAAATGTTTATCAAGTCATTGATGTGTTATTCAATTGGCGCTCAATTCCTATCATTCACTCCATTATTCACAAAATGCGCTTAAATTTTAACTTGACTTTTATTCACAATAAATTACGCCTTTTTATTGGTCTATTTATTTATATTTATTATGCAGTAATGAATAGTAAGGGTTCACAACTTATTAAACGTTATTTACGCCTTATTTCAATATTAATGATAATATGATTTATGAGAGGGAATCACTTGTGTTTAGGATTTCTTATAAAACTTTTGGAAAAGTTTAGGAATTATTCATAAGTTTTCTCGAAGTATTGAACTTTCTTCTGCTGTTCATAAATAATTTTATTAATATTATTATAATTACTATAGAATAATAAACTTTAAATGATTTAATGAATAGTAATATAGTTAAGTTCATGCATATATAGTAGTGTTGGTTAAGTTTAGATAAGATTTGAATATTTGTTCAAAATTTAGTAATAAAAGTTCAACGAAAAGTTTGACTCATTATTCAGATAACTAGATAGTTATGAATAATAGTATTTTAAAACTATTTCTTCAACATTCAAACTATATCTCTCTAAAACATTGATGACATAAATGATTGATAATGAAAAAGCGCTTTAATCACAGATGAGATAACTCTGACATAACTGTTAAAAGTTCTTTAATCCTAGACTAATAGCAATGATTCTCAACAACCAATACTAATAAAAGTCAATTTTTCATTAATCTTCCAGTCATTGAAAGTTATCAATAACTATTATTGGTTTAGAAAACCATCGAAAAAGCTCTCAATTTTCTAGTGATAGTCATTCGAAGTTTGGGTGTCTTTCTGTTCAGTCACTCGAAAGTTTGATCAGAGATTTGTGTCAAATAACTATCCATTGAATTAAGTCTTTTTGCATTTTCTTTTATTCAATTTTAGAAATAAATAGTGAAAATATGATTAAATTAAATTTAGTAAAAGTGTATGTTTTGCTACAATTTTGTGGATTTTCAATACAAACATCTAATGTATTGCCACAAAATTACACTGAATTAAAAGAATTTCTGACTCAACGCGTCAATGATTTTAAGCTTGAATTTCATCGATCTTTCGAAGAGACAAGAATTAAACGTAAACAAAAAGACAATTTTTTATATTCGCTGCCAGACAGAGGAGGTATGAAATGAGTTGAAACTGAAAGAGTTGAAGTCTAAAAGTGATTAATTTGAAACTTTTTCAATGATTGAATTTCTAGCCCTAATTGAAGAGCATTTGAAAGTAGAGAACGTTTCGGCAGTATTTCCGAGTCATCATTTCGGTAATGAAGCGATTCGGACCTGGACTGTGATTGAGACGATTCATTATACTTATCTATTTCGAGGACATTCAGACGGAACGCTTATAATCACTGATTTCAGAGTTAATCCATTAAACACACCATTTTTAGCCCAATATCATGAAAAAGGAAATGGAATGCCTCTTAAGTCGCAATACTTCTTATATGAATCATTCATATGGATTGTCGTCGCCTTCGAAAGCAATAATCGCGAGTATTTAGCTGTCTATCAATTCAATCAAAATAACAGAACTTTACATCGAAGACAGACAATCGAAACTGATGTGAAATGCGATTTCGATATAACTTCTAAAGGTATTACTTATATGGCTGTGAGTTGTTATAGTCGTAAAACACATGGAGGTGTTTCACCTCAATCAACACTTAAACTATATGAATGGCGTCACACACAGTTCGACTTTATTGCCGAACAGAAGACATTTAGTGCCACTTCTGTCAAAATGTTTAATATGGCCGGAACTCTATATATGGCAGTAACACAAGTCAACGATAGATCAAACATTCCCTTCGATAATAATCAGTACTCAAAAGGTTCCCCAATCTTCTTATATAATGCACGTGAAGACGAAAAGCTGACTTATGTCCAGATAATTCGAACGCGTCATGCGATCAAAGTCGAGCACTTCAGAGTCGACGGAAGTGATTATCTTATATTTATTGACCCCACAAAAGACGCGCGCATATATTGGTGGGCCGGCGACCAGTTTCTTCATTATCAAGACCTTCAAGACACTAAACTTGCAATAAGTGTAGGCGTCAAAAGACTTCCCAATGCAGAGATATTACTCGCGGTCTTATATAAGGACAGAATTAAGTTTTTTACCGAATCTGTTAGTTCTAAATATGTAATCAATGGTCAACTGGTTGTTCCCCAACCCGGAAGTTTTGAAAGCATTAAACTGTTTTCACACCTTCAGACCCACTATTTTTCACTTTTCACTTTCAACTTGACTGGTATTCATAAATATCCAGTGAGTAGTATTTGGAAACTAACTTTAGTTATTCATGAAGTGAAAGATAATTACGATTACGACCCGTTGAGATCATGTCTATCAAAATTGGAACAAACTTTAAGTGAACGCGAAATTCGATTGAAACAATTGACTGAAAAGGGAGACAGAGTTTGGATATCGAAAGGATCTCAGAATGTGAGCGCATCCGTTATTGTTAAAGGAAAACTCAAAATTAAAGGCTTGACTGCAAAGTCATTAATCATTACTAACGCTAAAAGAGTGCCACAAATCACAAACACTATCGTGAAGTCTCGAACCGATCAAATATCCCACACTTTAGACAATATTGTGAAAGATATGGAAAACATTGTCTATAAGTCAACAAATCAAACAATTAATGGTCGAATAATATTCACAGAAGGCTTAAACGCCGGCATATCAAAAGTGGGCAATATTGAGAACCGAAACTTCGTTCTCAATAGAATACCATTTAATATATTGGCTGACAATTCATTGACATTGAATGGTAATCAAGTAATTAACGCTCACTTTACATTCAATAATATAACTGCGAACAACTTTGACATAAGAGGACTTATCAATAATCTTAATATAAGTGACGCCTTATTGGCTGATTGGCCTCATTTGCAAGTAATAACTGGTGATCATAGATATGGAGACCTTATGTTCCGATCAGATCTACTGCTTCACAATCAATTCGGTTCTATTAATGGCATCTTTCCATCAGAATTCGTAACCAAATCAGGTGTTAATCAACAAATAAGTGGTCGTAAAGTTTTTCAAGTATTAGAAGCAAAGAATATTGTTGTTAAAGGAACTACTAATGGGATTGATCTGAGCGATATCGCCAATAAAGCTGTACTCCTTAATGGCCCGAATCAAGTGATTACTGGACAGTTGATAATGGAATCTCCGATTCATGTCAAAAGAATTAAACTGAATGGACTTATTAATAGAATGGTTAATGTGTCGGAAATTGCGTTCAATGCGGTCACTATTCATGGGGATCAGAAAATTACAGGACAGAAAACATTCTCAGCTCCGGTTAATATTCTTGGTTCGGTTCAAATCCGGGGAAATGTTAATGGCATTAAATTAAGTCGTGATGTCATTACGACTAATACTAAACAAGTAATAACAGGAGAGTTAACTTTCAAGTCATTGGTAGAGTTTATGAATAATGTTGAATGTGATGCCATTAATGGTATTGATCTGAGTCAAGAAGTCGTCAGAAAAAATATAGCACAACCACAATATGTGAGCAGAAAAGTTTTCAACGAAACTATGGTTGTGTTGCGCGACATAACAATGGATACCAGAAGTACAATCGATGGCGTGGATCCGTCCGAACTCATAAAATTGGTCATTAGTAATAATAATGTGGCTTTTGAGCAACCCATCAGTTTCAATAGATTAAGAGTTGGCGGAAATATTTTTGCTCAGACTATTAATCACTACCCTATTAATGATTTGCCGAATATTCTTTGGCTTAAATCAGCGAATCAAACAATTGAAGTTCCGGTTAAGTTTGAAGGACTCGTTAAAGTTAGACAACTTTTATCTCCAAATCTTAATGGATTCACAGTTCCCAATGATTTTGTCATCAAAAATGGCTTAAATGATGTTATTTATGGACAAAAGAAATTTCTTCAAAACGTTTTTGTTAACGGAAGTATTGAAGTAAAGGATGGAAAAAGAATAAATGGCATTGATTTGAATTGGTTTGAAAGAAATCATGTGAAAAAAGATATGGATTTTATTGATTATATCAGAGGACCGAAACATTTCAGAGTGATTCGAGTCGAGGGAAATATAATCGCGGGAACTGTTAATGGATTGAACATATCAGAAGATGTAATGCTAACTAATAGGCCTCAAACAATAAATGGTAGAATAAGACTAAGCGCTCCCTTGACTCTCATCAATGGTAAACTAGAAGTTATGTCTAATATCAATGTGAGCGCAACTGTTAATAATGTTTCGTTATCGCGATTCGCAAATGATGTCGTATTGACTAATCATTGGCCAAATATCAATACATATCAAAGACCGATTCGTAATAAAGTATTTGCGGGTGGAATAGGAGCTCATCATATAAAAGCTGACGGAACTATTAATGGTATTAATATTGAACAAATGAAGGCAAGAGTTGTCACTTTGAATACCGCTCAACAAATATTCTCTTCAAAGAATTTCACTGGAATAACAACATTTCAAAATCATATCATTAGTCAATATCTCAATGATTTACGTATTCTTGAGTTCGCTAAAACAGTTATATTGAAAGATCAGAAGACGTTAGTTCGGGGCTCAAAAACATTCAATGGCAATGTTTTACTCAAATCAAACCTAGAATTGAGCGGAACTATCAATGGAATAGATGTCAGATCATTACAAAGAAGAATAATGTCTCGAACTCGTAATAATATTATTTCAGCGCCGATGACATTCGGCAATAATATTAATTTAGGAGAACTAGTATTAGAACCGCCCGCGACTATCAATGGCTTGAGACCAAGTGATCTCGCATTGATTGGAAACAACTTGAGATTTGATGGAAATATTGTTATTAATAGAGGTCCGACTGTTAACGGAGACGTTGGAGTCAGAAAACTGGTGAATGGATGTGATTTACGGCGATTGGCTTCTGATGCGGTGTTTGATGACAGTAGAAATTCATTCCAAAGCATTTATGGTTCGAAACAATTTGTTAACTTAGAAGTTTCAGGTGATGTCAACATAAATGGACCGCTTAATAATGTTGATATAAATACGTTGGCGGCAAAAATCGTAACCAAATCAGGGAATCAAAGACTAACGGCTCCATTAATATTCGAAAATGATGTTATTGTCGACAATCTATTCATCAATCATTTAATTAATGGAAGAAATATAACTCTATTATTGAAAGACGCGGTTCTCAAAAATACGATTCAAACCATTACTGGAAAGAAAACTTTTTTAAATGCATTGTTCATAAACGGTTCACGTTTTCAAGTTAGAGGTTATACTAATGTTTATGGACTCGTCAATGGTATTGATATTGTGAAACTCAATCAAACAGCTGTCAGACAGCACTTCAATCAACGAATTAGTGGAATAAAAACATTCGCTGGAAGTGTGACTTTTAAAAGAGATCTTATTATTGCCGGTCCTGTCAGTGGAATAAAGATACCGAACGACTTGATATTAGTCAATACGAATGATCTGATTCCAGGAATTACGACATTCAAGAACTTGATTTGGTCTAAAAAAGACTTAAATGTCAAGAAATTGATTGATGGCATAGATTTGTTGCGCTTCACTCGTAACCGAATGACATTATCAGATAGAAATGAATCGATTTCATCACTTCTAAACTTGAGAACTCCAGTAAAAGTTGATAATTTGATAGTTAGGCAAACAATTAATGACATACCAGTGAATGCATTCGTGACTCGACGCGGACGTCATCTTATTAATGGTGTTAAAACTTTTGTAAATGATATTAAGGTTTCAGGTGATATACAATCGCCCGGACTTTATAACGGCATTAATATTCACGATTTGGTGAACAGAGCGGTCAGTCTTGTTCGACCCGAAGCTATTCCGGGAACGACAGAGTTTACAAAACCTGTTTCTATGCATCAAATGGCGATCACTGGTTTACTAAATGGTTATGACATCAGTGATATGGCCAACTTCTTCAATAAATTTACCGCTGAAGTCGATTCAATTTTAGTATTGATTAAAGATCAACTCTTAAGGCACGAAAACTCTTTGGTTTCACAGTTTGATTCACATCTTTACGATCGCTCTACCGGTAGAGTTAATTAAATTAATTCCTATCATTTGTTTTTATTACTTCATTATATATTTTCAGGCCTCAAATATTTCGAACTCTCACAAGAACTTTATGAAACTGGCGAAAGATTTTTGATAAATTCATATAAGTCTCCGATTTTCAACATATATCCCACTGAAAGTTTGTTGTTATGGAGTTTTAATCCTGAAAATCCAGATAATTGTCGCGTTTATTCCTCAATCACTTATGAGATTTCAGATAAAGGATATGTAATGAGTGAGTCTAGTCTTCAAAATGGTCGGAATATTCCTCTGATTAATGGAGAAATATTTGGAAAACACGATTTACTTCTTTGGACGAATACTACGAGATGTGGTTCACATAGTCATGGAAGAACTTTAATGAAGACAATACATATCGATGATATCACTTCATTAGAGCCATCTAAGAGGCATATTTCTTATGATAAATATCCATCTCCTGTAACTGAAGCTCCGTTTCTCAAAGATGCCAAACTATTTGTTCACAATAATGAAATTTATGTAATTTTAGCCGAAAATTATAATCACATCACGAAATCGTTTCACACAAACTCAACAGTTATGTCATTGAACTCTAAAACTGGTCACTGGTCTCAGATTCAAGAGATAGAGACTTTTGGCGTCAATTCATTAGATGTGATCACTTATGACAGACACAAAACCATATTCGCCGCCTTTGCCAACAAATTCAATACACGTTCTAATGATATTCATTCAGTTATAATGCAATGGAATTCACGGTCGAAAAAATTCGAGTTAAATACAGTGATTCAAACATCAAATCCAAGCGCAGTCTTATTCGTTCAATCATATGGTGGAGAACTTTTCGCTATTTTTGCTAATGAAAAGTCTAAGCTATTTGAAAATAATTGCGACGGAAATGACTATAATCTATACACTCAACCAATTAATATATATCGATATAATTCAAAATCATTTGATTACATTCAAAGCATTGACATCAATGGTGTCGTATCTCTTGAAACTTTCATCGTATCGAATGAGACATATATTGTGGCCGCGAGTCGTCTCTTAAGTTCAACTTATGTTTTACAACTTAGAGGTTATAATATGTTTCAAGTGATTCAATCATTCTCTACTCCTTATGTTCAGAATGTTAAGTCTTTTTGGTCTAATGACGGAAAACTTCATTTAGCGATCGCTTCTTCAAAGTCAGGTCACAGCAAAATATTGACGGCTGTTATCAATGGTCCGCATAATGTCAATAAATATTTGCATATCGAACAACTTTTTCATGACTCGAAACACAAATAATGATTTTAATCTTTAAATAATTTAATATAAAGTTAATTAATTTAAAATTTAATAACTATTTACTTTTGTTATAACTTAACTTATCCTCTATTGACTGTTATTTTTTGAAATTGTTTTAAATATTAATAATAAAAAGTAATGATTTTAAATAATTTGTACGACTATTTAACACAAATTTTAATGATTAATAAGTTATAGACTATAACTGAGAATATTAAAAGATTTTAATTTTATGGCCTAAATATTGATTGGGTCCTAAATAATGATTGGGTCCTAAATAATGATTATCGAAATTCATAAATTATAATGTTTAAGTGAATTGTCCAATATATCAAAAATTAGAGATAAACATAACTTTTAAGAATTATTAAAGTTATAGAATCGCTTGTTCAACAAACTCTGTTTGTGGCACATAAGAGGGCATAACTGTTACTTAAAGAAATTGATTGTTACCATTACTCATAGAGTCTGTATCTGTTACAGTATAATATTATATTTAAGTTGATAATACTTGAAAGATAGGATTGTAAAGAAGTCAATTCTGTAAAGTAATAAAGTAATTTATTAATAAATTAATACCTGGTAAACGTGAGCTCCTTAGGACTCAAGTAAGACTAGGGATCAAAGTTATTAAGCTACTAATTCAGTTAAAAACTTCTGAAATTTTTGTGAATCAGCGCATTTTCGGAGCTTATTATTTAAATTGAATTATTTTGAGAAATATCGAATTAAATGATAACTAATGGCAATAAAAAGTCAATAGCGTGGAAAAATATATCTATACTCTTAATAAGATTATCTTCATATTTAGTGATTTGAAATAAGAATACTTTACTTGCCTAACAGTAAGTTACAGTCGATCACTTTAATAAGAGCGAACTTCAGATATATACTTTCATGTATAACATAGTTTTTCATTTGGTTCACTTTACTTTAAAAAAAACTCATCATAAATTCAATCGAAATTCATTCAAAAAGTTCATTAGTTTTTATTATCTTCAAACTTATCAAAAGATAATCAAAACTCATTCAAAAAATAAGTTACTATAAAATTAATGATTTTAAGTC
>JAQFXV010000793.1:0-17917 GCA_034694065.1 Camisia spinifer
TGACTAATGTAAAGATTTTACTATCTTTTATTTTTGGTCCCTTTAATTATGTGATTTCTTCAAAAAAGTACTTTTTGAGCTCTAAAGAGCATATGTTCTTATCATAAATACTTACTTAATGAAGCACACGATCAACGATCTCAAAACGCATTGGCTTTGATCTATGTATTTACTTAATACCAATTCTGTTTTCATTCTCTTACATCATTACTTAGAAATAATAGAAAAATTTTATTTAGAGTAAAAAAACAACATCAATAATAATAAAGTTTGCTTAATGCAAAATATGCATGAAAATAGTTTTGGACAAAAGACATTCAACTCATCCCTTCATGAATGACTGAATTTTGAAGAAACGCATAATTTATTAGAAAAAACACACCAATCCTTTCAAAATTAAACATGTTTTGTCAAAATGTTTTATATAAGTGTTTTATTAACATGTGGCACAAATAGAAGTTGATTTTCATTTAGATTGAAGCATATTTTCAATGCATATTAAAAATAAAATAATTTCAAATAATGACTGTTCATTTCCAAAATATTGAATATGTATCCAAATTTTTATTTAAAGAACTCTTATAATATGCATCTCAATAATTGAGATTTACACAGATTTTTTCAAATTTAAATCAAAAATAATTCAAAATCTATCAAATTTTCTGAATACACATTTAAATTAGATTTAAAGCGATTAGAATAAAGTTTATTTTCAAAAAATATGTTTATAAATTCAATAATTCTGAATATCTTATCAATCATTTTTTTACATTTACGTCATTTGAAATGGACAGGTATTCAAATGTTTTACAGCAGCTTTTATTTATATTGATATATTAAGTTACTCTCGAAGTTAAGTCTTAAAACAAACATGAAATTATTAAACTAACTACACTGTACTGTATATACAACTTAACCAAACAAAATTAATTAACACCAAAAAATATTTTCCTCAAAAGTTGGCACGGATTTAAGGGTAAATAGATTTATGAATCCGCTATTAATTGATTTGAACTCATGTTTATTATTAAATTATGTTTTGGATGAATGCTAAAAGATGTAATGTTAAGGCCTTAAATAGTGGCGCACTTCCAATTTGAATGAAATTTTACACTTTTAACTATACGATTAATGTCAAGTACGATAGACTCATACAAATATAATAAAAAGGGTTAAAGCAAACATCATCGAGTCATGCAATGTGGAGACATATACTATGGAGACATACAAACTAATGAAATTCTTGACCTAATTATGTTCGACATAACCTTCAGTTATTTGAGAAAAAGCTCGATCTTCACGCAATATGAATAGAATCGATTTTAATATTTATTTTTTCTTTAAAAAAAATTGATTAACGATTTGATAACCTGTGAGTTTTGAGAATAATTATCATACAAATATCTTATAATTCAAGCATTTTTGTGGAAAACAAGCACGAAACCAAAACTAATCAGTTATAAGTTGAAAATAAAATCAAAAGCATGAAATGTTTGAAACTCAAACTTATTTTTTGTAAGTTTAATTGCGTTTCACAAACTGAAAAACATGAAGAATTCAAATAGAGTTGAAGTAGTTTCAGAAATACGACATTCAGTGCATTCCAATCCAAGGATACTGTTCGCGACACTTCTTTGTATTTGGATTGTGTACTTTCGTAAAAACAAATTATGAGCTCTGTTCAAAGTCAAGGACAAAGAAGAAATAGTCGTAATGATTGCAAGTTTATCTGTTCATCTTTTCCCTATAAGGCTGGAAAGCCCATAATCCATAAATCAGTATTTGAATAACTAGTGTTAACTTGAAAAAGAGAGATAGTATTTTACTTCTGTTCATTTTTGCCGTTGAAATTAAATTCACATGGAATGAAAAACTCGAATATCAAAATATTTGTAAAAACTATGATTGGTGTAAAATTAATGATTAATTTACAAAACTAATTAAGGTTATTATAATGTTTAAAAGCTAGAACCAGAATTGATAGTCAAGTTTCAGGCGAGTTTTTTATCCAATGATAACATTGAACAGAAGGAACCCATTCTCCAAAGCATAAAATCTAATGTTATTGTGCTCAAAGGAGGACTCAACAATGAATACCATTCAATTTTATGAATAGTGAAGGGGGACTTCAAGGAAAAGGGCTCTAAAAGCTAAGTTCTATTTTATGAGCAATAGTATTAATATTCTTATACTAAGCGTACACCACCTTATGTTCAGATTTACTACCTTACTCTCGTTAATATTTGAAATATAGTAATTCATTATAGATTGCACTGAATGTGTGTAAATCTTATATAAATATTTAAGATTATGTATGACTAGTCATGAGTCTAGCCGTTTGAAAGTATGGCTTACGTATTAAATTCCAAGTCTAAATAATATTGAATGACAAAAATAGAGCCTATAAAAAATAACTTCTAGTCAATACGTTCAAAATTTTCATCCCTCATATCAGTTATCATGATGTAATGCTTTCCCAAAAAATAAATTTTAACTATAAATTAGAAAAATGTTGAAATTTTTTAATCAATAAAAATTTAATCTGATTTGATGAATTACGAAATTTCATTAAAAAAGCAATACATATCAGGTCAATTTTTTAGGAGTAAATCATCATTAAGAAAATTAACTAATTTAACATGCATTCGGATTTATTAAACTTTAATTACTGTCTTGAAGTTCAAACACAATCTTCTTACATAACCATTCGAAATGAAATAAAAATACATTTGGCATAAAAAATATATTTTAAACTGAAGGTGAGGCTCGAGGCTTGACCTCAGGTTCATGGGATTGAGGCTCAACTCAAGGCTCAGTTTTTGAAATCCAACCGAGCTCAGGCTCGGCGCAGAGCCTGGAAAAGTTCTAGCCCGTGAAATATTGGTTATTATTATCGTTATTAGAAGACATAAGACTCACTTATTCTGAAATTCTAAATAAAGAGTATTAGTTATTTGTTTCAAAAATAATTGGCAATGAATATAGACGTGATTAATGATGTTAGTGAACGTTGAGCTTGAAACCCGTCGCTGTGAACACAATATAATATTATTTCTATCAAAAGTCATTAGAGATGACTTCTATTTAATTATCAGTTCAAATCACTGTAATTTAATTTATATTTTCATGGCATCGGTACTCAAAGTCTGGGTCGCGACCACTTTAGGGACAGCTGAAGAAATTGTGATCGCGAAGATTTGGAAATCCTGACTCGAACTTCGAAATTTAATGTTTTATAAAAAAAATGTGCGATCATAAGCCAGCTTAATCAAAAGAGTTTTCTTATTAAATGTGAAATCAGTGCAAATATACTAAAAAAGTGCCGCTTCAAGACTTATGTAACTTTAAAATTTTAATAATTTATCAAAGTATATATACTAAGGATTCAAATTATTTAAGTTTTATTTGACTTTCAGCTTCTGTTTTGCTGTTTTTCACTTTCGAATTTATAGAAAATTATATTTAATTTAATTTCAGTTGTATTTTTAACGAATAATTTCGTGACTTTTTCTTAAACTTTACTTTTGATAAGCAAAACATAACTAGTTTATTACATTCAAATTAAGAGTGGAAATATTGATATTAAGGTAATCTCAACAAATATCCTGTAATAATTCAAAATTGAGCCTTAATCTGATTAAATTTTAGAGGAAGAGAAGCAAACTAATTCAAACTTTGCATTCTGCTAGTACCAACCTGAATTCAGTCGAATAGGAGTGCTGATCTTACCCATCATGGTCTTAAATAGCTTCAAAGAGAATATATTTAAGAGAGTGTAATCGAAAACAAGTTAATTGCTCATATTGATTTTACATAATATTAGTTAAATTTGAGCTTGTTTAAATTAAGGGTCACATAATTTCCAATTCAAAGAAGGGGTCGTCGGCTCAAAAAGTTTGAGAAAAACTATTCTATAGAATAACATGTGTAAGCATTATATAATGTTTTCTATGAGTAAAGCTTATGAACATTTACTTCTAAAGTTTATATTGGAGTTGGATTTAAATTAATATAAATTATATTAAGCATAGTAGAAATAAATTAGTGAAACATCTTTTCTATTTAACTATCAGACAACTCAAAAGTGTTGTGTCAAACATAATAATATTAATGACAAAAACTAAACAGTATGTATGATTTTATAAATAAAATTTTAACTTATCATAACTTAGAGGTAAAACATATGAACTTAATTATATTTGAATGAAAGCTCATCATTTTCAATCTATTGAAACAAGACCTTTAAAATTTTCCATTATATCTTTACAGGCATAGAAAATAATCGATTATTATTTTTATTAAATAGATTGAAAATTTGTCTGACGTATCAAAACATATTATAAATAGCAAAACAGCACAGTTTTAATAAAATGAATATTCTTTGTACAATTATTATTGAAAAGTTTCAATTTCAATTAGGTCTTGACATTAAATTTCAATCTATATAATAGTAACGTCACATTTTTGCCGTCAATGTCATCGAACAAAACATGAATTATTGAGTTTGCCGCGTCTTATAAGCCATATAATTGATCACAAGTCAAAAGTAAGATAATTTATTTGGTCTAATTTAGAATAAAAGTGAAGGAGCATTGTTAACGTCATTTAAAAGAGGAGATGAGAGTGGGAGACTTCGATTCAATAATTCATCCTACGATCAATTTCTTGATACTTTTATTTTGAGAGTATTAACTTTTTCTAAGTCACTGTATTGTACAGAATATACTTGACATTCATATTACGAGCATAACAAGCGTTCGAAGAAGGGATACGGTCTCCATAGAAATAGATGTATTTGTAGGATATGCATGAATTTATTAGAGTATAAGTTCAAAAACTGCTACAACTCTTAATTGATACACTCAATAAAGGGGCAAAAGTATCAAAACTTTATTAAATATCTGAACTTAAATTGAAGTTTTCAAATGGCCTTCAATGACACTCAATATCATTTAGAAGTGACAAAACCTTAATCAAAAGCGATTTTAATGTCATTTTGAGAATTAAAATTTGAGGCTTATTTGAATTGAGATTTATATTCATTGATGGCTTTATGAAGTGTTGTTTTGAAAGATAATAAAGAATCCTATTTTCGTTCAAATACTTGAGCTTCGAAAAGAATAAGGTTAAAATAATATTCGCTCAAATACTAGATACGAACCATTAAGTTAGTTATACAGAATGTACAGTATAGTTGACACCAATGATCACAACTTCAAACTCTCATAATATACATTCATTTGATTAATCAAATGATCTTATACTCAATTATATCGATTTATTCGAAAGAATAACAGTATTAACACTTGTTGAGCTTACAGTATAAAACTTTCATCATTGTAATGAAATATTGAATTACGTGGTATACAGTATGTACCGGTACTAAACAGTTTTCATAAAAATATACTTTATTCTATTCTACAAAGAATCGATCGGCGTCCGAATAAACACTGCGAAGCATGACTTTGAATCAATAATTCTACGTCAACTTTTTAGGACTAGTCATAAGATAGTCGAAAAGTACAGTTTGGTATTACATGAATGTACATGTTTTATTAGCGTTGTTTCATTGATTTTGAGTGACGCCAACGCAACCAAAAACCCGAACAAAAATTTAAGAAACATTCTGGGGCACCAACACAAACAATACCACATTTTTGGATCAATTAATGTTTTTATAAAACTTATTGAATATAAGTAGAGAAAAATGGTCGTAAATATTGAATATTTCTATATAAGCTTCAGTGATGCCGACAAATAAACATATAATAAGTACACGCGCTTTCCATGAGGTTTTTTTTGACTCATTTGTTAGTAATATAAATAGAATAATAAAGACATACCCTCTTCTGTTTTGTCATCTTATCGTCTAATCCAAGTCTGTTAACCAAAGAAAGTTATAACCAGTTAAAGAAAATATGATGAAAAAATAGAACTGTGAATTGAAATGAGTGAAAAGCAGATGCCGGTGATCGCAGTTACTCTTCTATAATGAGTTATATAACTATCTGGAAATGGTGTTCAGCCCCAATATTTCACTACTGTTACAGTAACTCAATGTTGAAATACGCGTTCAAAAAGTAAACTCTCGCCGATACACATATCGCAGATTCCGAATGAGGCCTTCACTAAAACTGTTCATTCATGTTCTGACGAGTGAGCATGACTTCAGTGAGAGTTACGCAATACAAAATATCATCCAAAGAGATTTACTTTTCACGAATGGATCCGTTGAAGGAGGAGTGAAAAAAGGCGCGACTCTTATTGCAAGTACAACACAATTATTTCATTATTGATGTTAAGAACTATCACTGAAATCACAGAATGTTTATCAATAGAACAGCTTTTTAATTTAGATGTCTATTCATTAAATCATGCGTTAACTTTGCATAACTTTTTTTTCTACACATACTTTTTTGATCTTTCTGTTCAGTCTATTGGATAACTTATATTTCCTAAGCTTTGTATACAGTGGAGAACTGGAAAACTTATAGTTATTCATAGAATCAATTTATTAATTAAATATGAGACCTTGGATTTTTAGAATAAGTTTTTATAAACAGGAGCCCTTCTGGAAAATTAACATAAATTATTACACAATAATTGCCAAATGCTCTCTGTTCTCACGGATCAATTTCAAAATAGGGTTCATAACTTTTAGAGCAGAGCACTAAAAATCGATATCATTCTCCCATTCGCTGAATCAAAGGAATGGAAAATTACCAAAACTATAAGAACATATTGTTGAATATCGCGGAAATGCTTTCCAAGCGATTGTTGATATATGTCAGACACTAAACGAGCTATTTTTAAAACTTTATTACATTTGAATATTTGCTTTGATGAAGAAAAACACAACAAATAATACTTTACGACAAACATAATAACAGATTCTGTTAGAAATCAATTTGTCTCGAATTTTATTAAATGATTGGAATTGTGTCAAGAACTCTGTCATTCACACCATTCAAGCGATTCATACTTTCGTTCTGCTTAAATATTAGTTTCATAAAAACTTTTTTTTTTCCAAATTTCAAGCGATAAAAACTTAAATTATTTTTTGAAAACTAGTTCTATTTCACTAATATTATGGCTTGAGTTAAGTTTTAATTTATAAATGTTTCTTTTACTAGTAATTGAGAGTAAAAATTGAAAATGGTATTTTGGAATTAAACTTGAATAGGTAGAGAATTCTGTTTTTGTTTGTTTGTAAAAACAGAAGGATAAGTATTTCGAATGAAAAAATAGTCTTAGACTATAAACTGAATAAACGTTAGGTTATAAAAATCTGCCAAATAACATTTAAATTATAATCAATCTAATCAGAAATATATTATTATATCAAATTATTACATTAATATTTATATAAGTATAATGATTAATATACTGAAAGACTTCTCAGGCATATTGCATGCTGTTCTTTATGTGGAGTTTCAAAAATTAATCATTTATAAAATACGAGTAGAGAGTATAGAGAATTGGAAATAATCAATGATAAACCGTTTGTAGTTGAAATCAGCAGAAAGATTGAAATCATTTAGTGAATAAAGCTCAGAAACTCACTTAAATTAATTATTGAGTGAGAGGATAAGGAAGGATTGAGTGAATTGATAAGTAAGAAATTACATATTTTTTTAATATCCTTTAATAAAGTTATGACGACAAACAATTTATATGATTTCTTTATTCAGGTTTGAATGAAATAAAACTGTTATGAATATAACTTCCTTTTCATAAAACATTAAAACGGAGTGATTCTCTTCAACTGTTTAATTTCTGAAACTAGGAATAAGAACCATTGATTTAAACTTAATTCTTAGAAATTATTAATTTCTGAATAACTGACTTGCATCTGTTCAAAAAAGGAAAAGTGAGTTCCCATCTATAAAGCAATGAATCGAAAGATTTACATTTATTTTTCAATAGAATTATTGCAAAACTACTGAACAACGGATGACTATATTGTAATTTAATACTTTCTGACTAAATTGATAAAAGAATCGATTCTATGAAATTTTCACTTCATCGAAAATATTAAATAATTTATTGTAAGAAAATATCTGATAAATTAACGTATAGTGTTTCGAACGTAACCTTGACCTCCATCGAGTGAACTACGAAAATCTGAAAGAATGGAAGAAAGTTAGAAGTGATAATCCATTTGATAATGGAGATTGATTTCTGTGTTGGCGTTGATGTCAATTTCAATGTAGTTATAATTGAATTGTATTTGATTTCAGTGGAAGTGCAGTAGAAGAAGGATTTCTTAACTATCTGTTCTTTAGTCTAAACTTCCTATGAATGCTTCATAAGTAGAGCAATTTTAACAGTAAACTAATATAATATTGAACTTGAGACAACTTATGCTACAGGTACTTCACTTGCTTTTACTCTTGGTTTATTATTACATTCCTAAGAATTTGATTTATCAATATATTTGATCTGCATTTAAATATCATTTCAAATTGAACTTTGTAAGTGAATTTGATAAAACTTGTAATTTTTCTGTAACTATTTATCAATTTAATCTGAAGAAACTGTAATTCTTTAAAATTCGCGAAATTCATTATACTGTATGACTTATTTCTAAGTTTTTTATTAAAATATTTTTTGATAATTAGTTACTGAGAAAAATTAAAGTCGTATCAAATTGAGTGTTTGGGTTCAATTATGAATGACTTTAATTTAGAGTCAGGTATCACTTTTAATTATAATTCAATCAGTGAATGCAACCCTTCGGTACATTTCAAAATAAGAAGGCCTTATCTCACAGACTCTAAAGATTCATAAGTTCACCGAATTCTGAATATAGTTTTCTCAAAATAATATCGCAGAGTTTGTTTTCAGTCAAGTCTTAAAGTCTTTAAGTTAAAGAAAACTTTCGTTTCAAAAGATTAAGTTAAGTTCAACGAAAAAAATTATTCTATACAGACTATGATTCAATCATTTAAAAGCTATTCCATTGAAAAAAATCAGTGATTGCAATCAAAATCACTAGTTCTCAATTTTTTATCAAATTATTTAGCATTCGGTTTTTATTAAATCTTTTTTGTATTGAAATATACCTTTTATATTTTGAAACTAAAGGTTTCTTTTTGCATTCCTGATTAATTTGATGTTTCATTGATAAAATCCTCCAAAAATAAAAGCGTTTAGTTTTCCAAATATTGCGAATTATAAAGGAATGCTTTGGGATTTATTTGTATTGTTTGAAAGAAATTATTTTCAATTACGGAAAAATCAAAGACAATGCTTCGAAATCAGAACTTTTGTCAACTTTAAAAATTACATTTAAACTTAAGTTTGTTATTAGATCTGTTCATTTGTCATATGTTTGTAAATCAATTAAGACTCTCGTTTTACAATAAGTTATGTTATCTTATACGGAGTATTTATATTTCTTTATTATAATTAATGTTTCAGTTTATAAAATGATTATCATTAGTTTTAATTTAAAAGTTTCCGCCCAAACATGAAAATCTGAAACCCCTTTATCTTAAAGAAAATATTTGAAAAACTCTAATTGTTATTGAAAAGAAAATTTAATATACTCTGTATGTCAATGAAAAGGCAGATTTTGAGGACTACATTCTGACAGGTGATATCATGAAAATTAATTTATAATTATGTTTTCAAAGAAGATCCATGAATAGTCATTATTATGAAAGTTGACTTAAATTAGCAAATCATCTAAATATTATGCATGAAAACACCTTTATAATCGACCGTCTTTACCAATGCATGAGTTATAAACTTTGAGTACTGTTTGGTACGATCTTAGTTTCCGCGCTGGACATATTTTTACTGTCCTTTTCATAAAATAACACTCCCTATAGCTTACTGTTCTCGAAGAATAATCTTTTTTCAGAAAAGGTTATCTTTTGAGATTTAAATTGTTCGAATTAAAACCCATGTTGAAATACTGAAATATATTTTCATTTAACCCTTAAGTAATATTTTTTTTCAGAAACTTACTCCTCGGGTACTATTGGCGAGATTACACATCGATTTCGTTGCGAGGAAGATAAAGGAACAGTCAAATTACACAAGCGTTTGTCAAAAATCTCTGGCCCCAAACAGACAAATGTAACTTTACATCAAGGGATTAGGGGTTAGGGGTTATTAGCAAAATGAATATGGGGTGGGAGGGGATAGAGAAAGTGCTATTTTTCCCATAACTTCATTAAAGTATAATCTGATGCATTATTAGGATTTGGGAATTTTCAATCCCTTGAGTATTGGACATTAGACAAGTCTATTTTTACTTATTACTCAAACGCCCCATTCATAAAACATGATCTCAATTACTCAATGCATTTGCTATTCAGTGCAAAAATACAATCAAATGGTCAAACTCTAGAAAGGTTCTAAATACAAAATCCTGACATCTTATGACAAATTACAAAATAAATTAATTCAATTCATACTCATTTTCTATCGGATTAAATTAGTTTGATCGAAATAAATAGTCTAAACTTTGATAATAATTAATTCTAATAATTAATGTCTGAAATAAATTCATTTGAATCAATAGATATTGAATGAATGGTTGAAAATCGAATTTAAAGTATCGATAAATAGTTAAAAGTCGTGCAAAGTTTCGACACTCTATCGAAAGGTTGCACTAAAACTACAAACTATTTGTATGACTAATAATAGAAATATTTAGTATTTTATCAATATTTTGAACTGTTATTCAATAATAAAATGATTAAAGATTTGATAGTCTATTAATTTAATGTAAAGTTAACTAATATTCAATTGAATTCGTAATAAAACTAAAGATTTCATTTAATTTTAAGTCATGTTTTTAATTGATTTATCTCTAAATCATATCTAATTTTAGCTAAAATTTGAGTGAATTTATGAATTCTTAATAATAGTAAAGTTAATAAATAAATGAATGACTAATAAAATTGAGAGAATTGACGAATAAATAAACTTAAATAAATATAAATAAAATCTATACAGAAATGAGTCGTGAAATCGAAGAATTAGAGAAATCAAAGAAACATTTATCACTTTTACGGGAAGAATATGTAAAACTACAGAACAAGTATTGCGATATTGAAAAGAAATACAATTTATTGAAAGCATCGAAAGGAGTGATCGATGAGAACAACTTTGTGTCCCGACTTATGAGAAGTGTCGCGAATCTATTCGACAAAGAATTATATTCTGATCTAATAATTAAATTGAATGGAAATTCAATAAAAGCGCATAAATTTGTATTGTCGTCAAGAAGTGATAACTGGGATGTGGTGTCTTTGGAACACATGAATGAACTCGATATGACTGACATCGATAGTGATGTTGGTATTCATATAATTAGATGGGTTTATACGGATTGTATTGATTTTGAGAATAAAAACGATCAATTCATTTTAGATGTTATGCGAATCGCCAAACGATTTCTTTTAAATGATTTGTTAGAAGTTTGTGAGAAATGTTTGATGTCTTTCGTTTCAGTTCATAATTGTGTTAAATTCTATCAAACGGCTGATGAAATCGGTGCCAATAATCTTAAAAATCATTGTTCACAACTTGTTTCCAATCATTGGAATGACTTTACGAGCAACGATTTCGTTCATATGTCTGCTCCTCTTCTTTATAATATGTTTAAAGCAAAAACTGAATACCCATTGCATACAGCGATTCGTATTGAGAGAGAAGACGTTCTCTTTCTTTATTTAATTGAATTTGATTCTCAACTTGCTATTAAACTCAATGAAATCGATAGACTCGGAGACCTTCCACTCGATTTAGCCCTTAAGACAAAACAAGAAGATATCGCTAAAACACTTGTCAGCCATAAAGCGAATGTTAACGCAACTGATAATAAGGGCAGAACTTTATTACACAGAGCTATCGATAGAGACGATGAATTTTCATCTCAATTTCTTATTAAAAATGAGGCCAACATTAATATCGCCAATTCTTTTGGTGACATTCCATTACATCTTTGCGCTGATAAAGTCAATAGTGAAGGAATGACACGCATTGCAAAACTACTATTAGAATATGGCGCTGACCCTAACCTACAAGACCTCAACGGAAATTCGGGTATTTTTATTGTTCAAATACATTTTTTATTCATTTAATTTCCAATTTATTTTAATAAGTTTTAACTTTCATTCAGCTCTTCATCGATCTGTCATTTCATTAAACGAATCAGTTTTCACTGTTTTAATAGAAAATCCTAAAATATCGCTCGACTTGAGAAACAAAAACAGTGAAACGTGTTTTGCGATTGCATTAAATAAATTGAATGAAAATACATTATTTGCTTCAGAATTAGTTAGAAGAGGAACTTCTTTGGATGCAATAAATCCAGAAACAAGTGATACTTTATTACATATAAGCGCGAGAAATGGCAACGAAAGTGCGGGTCTTTTTCTAACCTCTAATGGAGCGAAAATCAATTCAACAAATAATAAGGGAGAAACACCTCTTCATATCGGTATTCATAATAAATATATTTTTGGTTTATTATATTTATAATCGATTTTATCCTAAGCCTCATCAAAAGGACTCAAAAGTTTAGTCTCGGCTTTACTGGAAAAAGGTTTCTATTTATTGAATGCAAATTATGTATTGTTTTATAATCTAATAATAACTCATTTGAAAATAGGCGCAAATTGTAATCTCATGACATCACCGCTTGGTTTTGCCGACTCATTGTCTTCGCCAGAAGAAGAAAAGGTTTTCAATCAAACTCCACTTCATTTGGCAATAATAGGAGGACACGAACCAGTGATTGAAGTGATTCTAAGCCATCACGACAGGGCTTCCATGAAAGGCGATATCGGATCTGCTTTATTAATGCCAAATCTAAATATTAAGAATTCTAGAGATGAAACGCCTTTATATCTTGCAATACAAATGGGATTACATTCTGTCGCACAAATGCTAATCAATGCGGGCGCGAGTGTTGACATTTTGAACGCTAATGGACTAACACTTTTACATCAGGCAATCATAAGCGGTGACTCTGAAAACGCTAAATTCCTTCTAAATCACGGCTCAGATATTAATATCAAAACTCCAGACGGAGAACATTGTCTACAGTTAGCGGTCAGACATCAATTGGAACCAGTGGTCGAAGAATTGTGTGCCAAAGGCTCTAATGTTAACTTTGTTGACAAAGAGGGAAATTGTATTTTATGGAATGCTTTACAATTAGAAAATGAAAACATTGCTTCAACTTTAGTTCAATATCAATGTGACACTAATTATTGGTCGGCTTCAGACGATGGCTGTTATCAGACATTATTGCACAGAGCGCTCGATGAAAATAATGAAAGAGCCGCTTGTTTTCTAATTAGATGCGGATCTGATATCAATTCTCCGCGAAAACCAAGTCCTGAAGGCTTTGGCACTGAAAATATTGACGGACAAACACCGGTATTAATCAAACATTTCTTATTAAACTCCTTTCTTTAATGACTTATTATAATTCATTATTTGATCTTTTTATGCACAATTAAAGTAATTATTATTGATTTGATTTATAACATCAGTTACATATGTCCTGTGGATGGGGTCTCGAAAATGTTGTCTACACTTTATTAGAACATTTAGTGAATGTGAACGCACAAGACCTCGAAGGAAAAACAGCTTTAATGATAGCAATAGTTAATCAACACTCGAAAATAATTTCACTTTTATTAGACTGTAAAGAAATTGATTTATCATTACGTGATAACTACGGAAATACAGCATTTTCGCTATGCATTAAATCAAAGAACAATAAGGCAGCGCTCGCTATACTTAAGAAAGAGCCAAATGTTGCCGAAAAGTTTGACGGAAAGGGAAGAAATTATCTTCATTTAGCTGTTGAAAAGGGAGATATTGAAAGTGTTCTGTTTTTATTGAGTATTGGGGTTAAAGTTCATTCGCGTGTTAAAGATAATACTCAAAGAACTCCTTTACATCTGGCGGCAGAATATGGTTCGGAAATGATTATAAGAAATCTAATTCTAGCCGGAGTTCAAATTAATGATCTGACGTCACAAAAACAAACTGGTATTTCATAAATCAATTCTAACGCAGGATTTATTTCCTAATAATGAGTTATTTATTAATATTTAATAGCATTACATCTCGCGGCTGAAAAAGATCACAGTATTATTTGTTCAATACTTTTGGAGAATAATATAGATTACGATGCGGTTGATGTAAATTCTAATAATGCACTTCATATCGCGTGTCAAAAAGGAAATTTATCGACTTGTAAAGTACTTCTTACAGAATCACGCATTAGTGCTGATGCATTGAATGCTAGGGCTCAGAATCCGGTCCATTTATTGGCTACTTTTGGACGAGAAAATGCGGCCGCAATTTTTGATATATTTTTCGAATCAATGCCGGAGTATCCGATCAATAAACTCGATGGAGACGGAAATTCTCCCCTTTTATTAGGTATTGCTTTAACTCAAACTAGTTTTAATGAAACGCAACTTTTATTAACTCATATTATATTTGAATTTTGAATTATAGCTTATATTAATGGAAACGGAAATCTATGCCGAGCACTGATCAAAGCGGGTTCTTGTTTAGGGACGTGTAATAACGACGGGATAAATATATTTAACTGTCACGTTGCGACTAAAAACTTATTGTATCGATTGCTTGACTTTTTACCAGTGGAGCCGCCCTGGACTCTAAATGATCAATGCCTTGAATGTGGGATCAAGTTTGGAATCACTAATCGTAAACATCATTGTCGACATTGTGGCAGAATTTTATGCGCTAAATGTTCGGGAAAAGATTTGCCAATTCTTAAGTTCAATTTAACAAAACCTGTCAGAGTATGTGAAGTCTGTTTCGATGTTTTAACTCTAGGTTTTAATACATAATTCAATAAATATAAAAATAATTATATTTTTAATTATCTTATTATCACATTTAATATGCGCCACAAATATATAAATCGATGCATTTTATAATTAACATATATTTAATTTGATTGATAAATAATTCTAGTTTCAAATAAAAGATTTTAATTAAAAACAAATGTAATTTAAACTTTTTTTTACATTAGATTAGAATTTTATCGAAATTTTTATACAATCAATGGCTGTACAGAAAAATCTTTAAATAGTAAATAATGGCGTAAACAAATCGGTAGATCTAATGAACTAATAATATCAGGAAAAGATAATTTAAAACGATTAGAAAATGCATAGATATTGCGTCGGACAGCAAAACGTGAACATTCTTTCAAAGAATGTGGTTTTTCAAAGCGATCCATAATATGCTTCCAAATCGATGGGTTATATTCATCGATTCCAAATTTTAATTTATAAATAGACTCAATGTGATGCGCTAATGCTATAAAATGGTCGCGAACTACACCATTCCTCTCTATTATTTGTATAACAACTGGTAATACATTGTGATACCAGTGCAAAGTCACACAATGGAAAGACATGGCCAGAAAACGACTGATATAGCTTTCTTTGAAACATGTTTTCAGATCGAGTCCATAATTCAATAATAATTGCAGATGCGTTGGATTAAAGATTGCGTGCAATAATTCATTCGGTTCTTCATAAGTACGACAATAGTTAATATCGACTCTATTTTGAGTCAATAGTTCTAACATTTTGTAGTTTTCATCTCCGCGTTCAAACTCATTATCAATTACAGAGAAAACACAATGAATGGGTGAAAATACGTTAGGATGAGATGAGTTGGGATTTGCGCCATATTTAAGGAGTATATTAACTGCTTTTGAGTTATTGAGAGAAACCGCAAATCCTAAAGCTGTTATATATTTGGGTGAAGGCATAGCCATTGAAAACTTTTGCTCAAATAAATAATCAATGCTTTCAATAGAAAATCCAGACTTTAACATGACTTTCAAACACCGATATCTTTCGCTACTTATCGCTAAATGTAATGGATTTCTAATTTTGAGATCTTTATTATTAGGAATCAATGATTTTTCCATCTCTTTTACATTCATGTGTTTCAGCAGAAGTTGTAAAGTAATGTGATGTCCAAACTCTGCCGACAAATGCAATGCATTTACGCCATCGTTTGCATACTTATTAGGATCCGCTCCAGAACTTATCAGGAAATCTATACATTCAGTGAATCCCTGTTGAGCGGCAATCATGAGTGGAGTCGCGCCGTCGTTCGCGCCATCATTTAGCAAATGATCCATTTGTTGGACAATCGCTTCTTCGACCAGAACTTTCAAGCAATCAAGTCTTCCGTGTTGGGCAGCAGTGAATATTGGAGTCATTCCGCATTCATCCTTTTCACACAATTTTGCTGAACAACTTATTAATGCTTTGGTCATAATAAGATTTCCCTGAGTCGCAGATTCATGTAATGGACTCCAACCCCCACAATCACTTGCATTTACGTCAACACCTTTATGACTTGTTAATAATTGAACAACACTTGTTAGACCATTACGTGTGGCCGCAAGTAATGGCGATTCTTCTTCATTATCAGCTATATTGGGATCAGCTTTAAATTTCATCAATAATTCAATTATTTTATAAGCATTTTCTTCATTATTATGTCTACAACACAATAGTAGAGCAGTTTCGCCCTCATGTGTCCTCCAATTCGGATCTGTGTCTTCGTGTTTAAGTAGTTCTTCAACTAATAAATGAGAGTTTGGTTTCGATTGTATTGAAGCCTATTTTTTAATTAATAATCAATTCAATTAAACGATAAATGAATGCAATAATCAATAAAATGAAATAAGACCTCATGTAATGGACGCCAATTTCTATTATCAGAACAGTCAACAGCTTTTCCTTCTCTAATCAATTTTCTCAAAATCTTCAGATCATTACTTTTCACCGCATTTGAGACACTCGAACACGTGTCCACCCATTGCTCGTTAAATATCATCGCAATTATTCTTTTCTATATTGTTATTGATATTCATTTAGTTTATTATAACTAATTATTTCTATTTAAGTTTATTATTAATCAATAGTTTAAATTCAAAACAAACAAATGACAAACCTTTTGATATAAATGTTATGTTTGTTATGAGACTTATGTCTACATCTATTGGATTAAAACTTTGTTTTCATAATAATTTCTCAAACTTTTCTTATTAAAAAATGTTAAAAAATTCGTTCAAATTTACTTAAAAAATAAGTCTTAAATCAGTTTGAAAACTATTAAAACAAAATACAACAAAACAATTTACACGAAAACCTATCAAATAAGAATTAAATAATTTTTAACTCAAATTTTAATTAACTTTATTATCTAATACTTATAATTAGAATAAAACTTTTTGAGAACTTATTCTTTACATAAGAATTCGTGAAATGTATAGAAGATTGTCATCATAGATATAGCCAACAGAGACACTAATTTAACATAATTAATAACTTTGATTATAAGGTTTATCTTTTTAAATAGTTTTTAACCTTAAGGGCGAGGAAATGAGTTAAACTACTGGTGCAGTAGTTTTGAAAACAGGCTTTTCATCAAATAATAAAAGTTCTCATAAATTAATTGAAATTTTTTAATTAACTAAAATCCTTCATTAGAAATACTTTGATTTTTGAAAGATTTGTTATGAGTGGAAATTTCTTTGATTCAAAATTTATTCAGAATACAGTCGACTCTCTCTATAATGAACTTCCTTATAGCGAACAACTCGCTATAGTGAACAACTCTTAGAAAATTTGGTTTGCTATAGAGTTAATGTTAGAAACTCTCCTTCTAATGAACTCTTAAATATTGAATCTCTCCCTATTATGAATGAGTTTTCCTCAAAAATATGCATTTCTCTATCCATATAATCAACGATTTTATATAATTAGTATTTTTTGAAAAAATGTAAAAAGGTTTAATACTATTGCAAACTTTTTTCATCAATGAGTTTGATATTCTTATCATTCGTCGTTTCCATTAACTATAACATTGACTCAAA
>JAQFXV010000794.1:0-17914 GCA_034694065.1 Camisia spinifer
AAATTTAAGAAAATTAGTTTATTTATAAGTTTTATAATATAGAATGTTAAAATTTTTCTGAGAGTATTCGAAGTTTCTTTGTAAGTATATTAAGTCATTTCAATCATAAAAATTCATGTTTTTTTTAATAAAACTTCTGTTTTGCTCAAAAATTATTAATGAACTAATTTTGGTGATATTTATTGCCATTTTTAGTGATACTAAAATAATTTTGAAAGTCAATTAAGAGCTAACGATTCGTAACAATTACTTTTATTTATTAGCAACACTTCTTTTAACTTCTTATATATAAAAAAAACTTTTGTTGCCGATAGAAAACTACTGTAACATAACTACCAATTCTTAAGCTTCTAATGCCAGCCAAAAATACTTTTAAAAATCGAAAACATCTTTATAGTAATTAATGTGTACTACTTTGGGGTTAATCACCAGTAATTCCCGTAAAAGGTATTTTTCATTTTGTTTAGAAAAACATTTCTTATTTATAAAACTTATAAATTTAGCAATTTATAAAAACAATAATTGTGAATAAAAATGATTTTTCTCGTGATATCTTCATAGATGAAACTTATGAAGTTTTTAAATATCCCATTACTTCTTATTTTGTTTTTGTTGATTAATTATTATTGCATTTTAAGACTTAGATAACATGAATTTACGATTAAACACTCGATTCATTCATAATCATTAGCTCATAATTAGAATATTTCTTCCATTTTTAGGAATAAAACACAATAATATTATAATTTATTCATGATTCTGATACCAAATCAGTGGCAAATATAAATCAATTAAAACTTTTGATTGAATAAAGATATTGAGATTCAGTCTTCAATTGAAAAATTCGAATCTATGTTTTAGTTGAGTTCAAATTTTTCTTCAGTGAAATTCAAAATTTCGAAAATAATTTAAAGACATGAAATAATATTTCGCAAAATGTTAGATTCATTTAAAAGAAAGACGAGATTATTAGTTCAAATACAAAATAACATTAAAAAGCGAATAAAAGTTATCAAATGGTCTTCGATTAAAAATTGAATAAAACAATGCTTGGCTTCTGTTATGTGAACTACACTTTTGGCATAAACGAGTCATAAAGTGTAAAAAAATTCATTGACTGAAGTTGTGTATTGTGTGTCAATTGTTGATAAAACAACTTCTGTGACAAGCTTTACAAAAAGAAAAGTAAAAAGAAATAAGAAAAACTTATTCTCGATTGTAGACCACGTGATGATAATGCTATTGCAGTGAAAAAAACGTCTGAAATCCCAATTTCAAGTTTTGATTCGAGTTGCAGTGAACCTAATTTTGTTTATTATGACTCAAACTAACAAAGCGAGTAGTAATTCAAAATTTTTCTCTTGTGTGAAGTACTCAGTAAATCACTTCAAGTTTTCAGTATAAAGCATATCAAAAAAGTTATTCATTGCAAATAACAGAGTATAGCTGTGAAAGATTTTTTTATATGAGAACAACAGTAAAAACTCAAGAACTGATTTCAAACTGGAAATTATATTATTCTCTCTTTTGGCTTTCAATTAGCAATAATCAGATAAATCTTGTTCTAAAGCATACTGAAAACTTCGAAAACTGCTAATAAACTTTTGAATTCTGAAATTTTTTGTTTATTATCGAATAGTTATATATTCTATTCAGTTAATAAACTTTTTATTTCTATGAATTCATTATTTAAATTATTAATGTGTTTGCTGTGAAATTGGTATTATTAGGCAATGATTAATCAAAAAGATCGCAACAGGTGAACACCTTTTACAAGCTTATAAATATCGCAAATCAAATTTTTTTTGGAAAAAAATATCTAAAGCTTTAAATTTTGTTTAATTAGATTAAGTTTTTCTTTCTATTTTAATGATAAAAATCTGTAGTGAATTGTGATCATTGTGAAGATATAAGTTTTTTTTTCTAAAAAGTCATACTAGATATTCACTGTGTGCTTATTATTGTCTGCCAAATATTAATTACTTGTCAATTATATTATATTCATCATTATTCTCACACAAATGCTCTCGAGGTAAGCATTCTTCTAATTTATTTCTTTAGTTAATAATTGTTATAATACTTAATTTACTTAATCTGAATTCGAATAACAAAAGTTTCAGTCTTGAGTTATGAGTGTATTCAATGCATATCTGTATTTCAGTAACTTTTAGGATATACGAGTATTTAGTAAAAAATCAAATCTATAATTAATTCTGTTGTTTTATTTTTAACTAAGACCTTGTTTTATTGAATTCTCTTTAAATTAATTTTTAATACAGACGTCTTTCACGTTCAGTTAGTATAGACTTCTTCTTTACTTAAACATTAATAATATTAGAGTTGCGTAAAAAATCTCGACTAATAATAAGGAAGCGTTGGTTTATATCTCCTTCAATACATTCATGCCTTAAGGAAAATCAAATTTCAAAATTTATATATAAAAAAGTCTTCTCAGTTAGAAAATCGTTCATTTGTTATATAATGTAAAACAATAACTCTATTCTGATATTATGTAACCACAAACTAAGTTTATCGATAAAGTATTTCACGCATTATTTATCATACAGTTTATCATACATTTAATACAAATGATACTAATGTTTTACAGTAATATTATATGTATCACAAGCTATCAAAACCCTATTTGATTCAAACAAGTGAATGAATCGTCTAATTTTTAGCCTAAATGTTCACTCAATCAACTTTTACTTGAATTGTTGGAAACACCAATCAATTGATTGATTCTGTATTTCTTGAGGCAAAAAACATTTTAACGATGCAAAAGCATAAGCGTTTAAATACACTTTTGCAGTGTTTTCACTCCAAGAAAAAGATAGTTTCGATGAATTTGTACTCAAATACTTTAGAAACAAATAATGATTATTACAGGCATTTAGAATCAGAGATAAAAAAAATAATGATCAAATTAATTGAACTCATTCTGAAATACTGAAGAAAAATACCCTTATTTGAAAAATTCTCATCAAAAATTAGAGCATTTTCGAGTAAATCTTTTAATTTCGTTCAGTTGTTTGACATTTAATCAAAGAAAAAAGTTTTAATGCGAAACAAAACATGATTTATTCTCATTTTAATGTGATTTTTTCCTTGTCTCGCAGTGTTTTTAAATTAAATTTAGATTTAAAACTGGAAATTAAACAAATGACGAATTTAAGTTATTATTAATATTATTAAACTTTTTATTTGTTTTAAGCCTTTTTTATTTGCGAGTAAAGCTCAAGTGGTCGTGACTTATTTATAATAATTTTTCGGATTTAAAGTTTATTTTTATTTCTAATAAAGTAATCAAAGTTTTTATTTCAGGAAATTCTAGAATGAAATGAATTATTTCAATCCAAATCTTATTGAAATAATTCATTTCTGAATAAATATTGAGCAGAAGTATATAACTGAAACTGAAATTCATTTGATTTATTGTAAGAGATATTGACTAAATTTTTGGATAAAAATCAGAGATAATCATTAGATTCATCAAAATGATCGGGTGGGAGAATATAACGCTAGAGTGTGTGAAAAAAGAGCTGAATTTGTAATACATGGAGGGATTCTAATGTGATGAATATTAGCTAAAAAAACGATTTCTGCTTAATGTGCGTCCTTTAGTTTAGTGACGTTGAGAGTCCTTCTGAAGGTCTCTTTAAAAGAGAAGTTGAATTTAGAAAAACTGATTCAGAGCAATAGTTGAAGACGTCAATCTAATTGCAACAGAATGTGAGGCATCAAATTCTAGATAAATTCCAGATCAGGAGAAAACTTTGTTTTCTTCAGTTTTAACCGTAATTTTAAGGTCATTCATTTTTTAAGTTTGTCTCTTCAAATGATTGTCCTCCAAAACCACAAAAAAGTATTAGAGCTCAAAAAGTTATAAAATGTTGGGCTTTTAATGTATCATTTATATGAAATGACAATATTTTCGTGTCTGAACTTATTAAATTATGTCTCGCCTTATAAGTAAATTTATGATAACATAATAAGCTATAATTTAAGACCTTTCCCAAAAATTGAATTTGAGACAAATTGATTCGCTTTTCGTAATTTGATATTAATTTCAACTTTGAACAGTTTAAAAATAATAATCATTCAACTCTAACGAAACGGATTTGAGGGTTTGTTAACAAATTATATAATAATTTCCACAAAATAATCCAATTTTTTAGAATAGGAAGAAATTGGAAATTCAGTTTATTATATAAGACAATTAATATTGCAGTTGAATGGCATAGAAAATGTTTTTTCTTTACTAAACATTACATTCAGCATAAAAAGTAAAGTCAACAATCGCTTTAACTCAATAAAATTAGATTTCCATAATTCTTATTCTTCGCTATTTTTCTAATCATTAAGCTTTGATTTTAATAATTGTTTATGTCTTGAGCCACACAAACAATCCATTGTCATCCCTTATATTTAGAAACATTTATAAGAAAACAACATTCAGTACCAGCTTTCATGACCCCATTGCCATACGGTTTATATCAGTTTATATATTTATAATAATGATTTTGTATTTGAAACTAAAGCAAAAACAGCTCTGAATAGGAACTAAAAGAAAGGTAAGACACTTGTCTCAAGCACTGCCAGGCATATAGTGTAACAAATTGAGCGTAACTGTGATCAAACATTTGATGACTAACTTCTACTAAAAGTCTTACACAATTCTTAAAAGAAGAAACAAATTTTGCAAATCCATTATCTTATCTTAATTTTTAAATACTATAATGTTTTCAAAGTTTCAAGTTTTCAAAATTAATTCTTTTAGTGTTTTGCATGCATGAGATAAGGGTTACTTTTCCCTTAAAAATTGACTATTCTTAATTAAAAACGAATTTTAAAGTTTGGCTCAACAATCTTATAACCAAAAAACTAATCAACAAAATAACGAACCATTTTTCCATTTAAAAAGTTAGATAACTATCTTATTAGTGAAACACCGATTAAATTCTCGACCCAATCAAATCTACTTTTGAGATAATTTTCCAAACAATTTTTTGTACTTTCAATTGAGGAAATACTTTATAAACTACGCTTTTATTGCCATAAACGAAATTTAAAAATTGAATCGTAAATTATTGAAAAATTATTTTGAATAAGCTTTGATCATTGGGATGTGTCTTAATTTTGATTTAAATTTATAATTTTTCTTCTTTTTATAAATATCCGACTTATAATACGATATACGAGATATTAATCTCTGAAAATTATCATTGGATAAAATGAGACAAAATATATGCAGCAATACATTGAAGAAACATAGTGTATGTTAATCGAAGTGTAGGTTTTTATGCAAAACAGTTCTGTTTCAGTTTTAAATTAGCATTTGTTAAATTTCAAACCCTTTTCTCATACAAGTATTTACGAGAAATTAAAATAAGAATTTGTTATAATTCAATACACATTCATATTCCAGTAATACAATAGAGTTACTCAAAGCTTATATTTCTTTATAAAATTAATTTGGAAAAAATTAAATTATGATTGAAATTGAAATAGTTTCAACACATAAGTAATTTTCTCACAAACTTTTGTGGTTTTGAACTTCAGTTCCTTTTAGATATTAAAGCATGTTTAAAGTAAATTACTTTTTTATTATGTGAATTTTATTGAATGTTACAATTTTAAAGTGAATCTATTTTTAGTTGAGAATTCAATCATAAAGCAATGCTTTTTCAACAATAAGTTTGTATATATACCGGTACACAAATATAAATAATTTGCTATTTTTCTTTGTGTTAATCAAACAGATTTTTTCTTCTGCTAAAGTTTAATATCAGCATTTGATTAGTTTGTTTTATAAATCTTTTTCTTTTACAATAATTTCATGGTCTGATTTCATTGAAATTATCCTATAATGTGCAAAAAATTGATGCTATTTTGAAAATCTTTTTTTTATTGGTAGAAACGATGAATCGTAATCGAAACACATTTATAAAATACAGTTGAACTGCAATAATAAACCTTTAGATTTCACAAATCTTTCTTAAATTCAACATTTCTTATGCCTTTTTCTTCATCGAAAGAGAACACAGAAAAACTAATAATTTAAAACAGGATTTACTTTTTTAAATAATAACAAAAACCTGATAATTGATAAACAATTCAAACGAGAAGTTTGATATGAAATATGTATAAAAACTAATCAATAATAGAAAACTTTTAAAATCAAAATAAGCTCTACAGTAAAAAGAAGTCAAATTTTCATGATTTCTATATAAGAATACAATTATATATTTGATTAAAAAAATAATGCAATGATGTGTCACATAGAATACAGAATAAGTTAAATAATATTTTTATAACAATTAAAGTCTCGACTTCTTTTTTGAAAACTTATTTTCGGCAATAGTTCGTTAACCCTTATATAGTTTTTTTTATTTAACCGACAAACCGCTGGTCACGCTTTTTACCTAAAGTGTCTTCTAATCCTGATATCAATTTAATAGTTAACAAACTCTAATAACTCACACATTAATAGAAAACGCATCTATTTCTTCTTACTTTTTATTTCACTACTTTCTTCATAGTTTATATCGTTAATAACCCGGAAATAACATTTGAGAATTAATTAATTAATCAAAGTTATATTGTATTTATCAAAAATTGTTTATAATTAATTGTTTACTTTTCTTTCTGTGTTTCGTTTGTCAAGAAAAAGAAATCTATTCGCGAAGTGTTGAGATTTCTGATTAATTATTATTTCCTTATTTAACTAATTATAAATGTTAATACATTAATAAGATTTAGAATATTGTTGTCATTTAAGTAAATAAAACCAATCAAAAACAATGTCATCTCATTCTAATCTTACGTTTGAGTCTTAAAAACTAGAAAAAATTAATCCGAGATCAATTGAGAGTTTTTTATCGCTTTAGAATCAAATAAAATCTTATCTCAAATAAAACTAATTCATTTGATGTATGTTTTAGAATAAATGATACGCTTTTTATCATTCATGCCTAAGAGTTAACATAAATATAAAAAAGAAATCTTTTGAAACACATGTTTATATTAAAAATTACTCGTTTGAGTCATGATTTTCTGAATGAATAAATGAATAAAGATTATATGAAATTCAAACTGAAAATTTTAAATTTAATTATATTCTTAGGCATTCATAAATTAGTGGGAGAAATATATTCATGCATCACATGTGGGATAATTTGTATATACATTTAGCGGGTTTTATTAGAAAAACTTTAATTAAATAATATTCTGTTCAAATAATCAATTATTAATGATCTGATCTTTAAAGAAAAACATCTCTATTGAAAAATTTCAAACTTTTATTAATTAAATTGATTTTCTTACAGCAAATTAAATACATTGCTAAAGCTGGCCATTATTTTCCTAATAAAAAATACAACAATAAATGGACAACTATTCTTAACACAAACATTTCCACGGCAAGGTGGATTTCTTCAGTTAGAGGCCCAAAACTCATACGGAAAGCAACAGTCATCAGAATGTGCATTAATATTACAAAGAACTTATCTAAATGGAAAACGAGGCAAATCTCATACACGACTTTATGGTGGCTTTTTTGACCTTTTTAAAAGAGACGGGTATGTCATAAATTCGTCGTTTAAATCATCTTAAACTAATTTGTTTTTTTATGAATATACATTGGGTTCAAAATAAAAATTTCTTTACTATTCAAGCAATCTCTGAAGTATTAAATATCTATATTATATTATCAAAAAGTTGTTTGTTTGTCTGTCTGTCTGACCCTTTATAGGCTCGGCCCCTGGATACGCTAGAGAGTCTAGATCGGTGTCATTCGAACCAGTAAGATCTCGCGCGGAACACAAAGACAAAAACTTTCCCGAAAAGTGACCAGAGGCCAAGTTACCTAACTAAATTTAGCCGAACACGAGCTTTTAAATTTTTAATGGGCTTTATTATTGCTCGCGTAGCAAAACCCAGTCTAGTTAATTATAAACACGATATATTTGTATTTTACTCTATTGGAGATTAAAAAACTCGTTTAATAAATTGTAAATCACAATTGTTAAAGTTTACCGATATCTGAATTTTCAATGCATTTTCAAATCGTTTAACTCAGTTGCAGAATCGCCAAATTTTCAGACTTGAGAACTATGTCCAACGACATGGAAGGATACGATTTAATTCTAGTTTTTATTCATATTTTCAATTGATATTCAGTTAAAGAATTCTATAGAGTAACAATGAAGAGTTTTATTCGTTTAGTATCTATATAATTACTGTCTGTGTCAACTCATTAGAAAAAATGATAACAAAATAAGCTTAAATATGAGATGAATTTTTCAAAATAAGAAATAGTAAAAAAATGTTTGAATCTGAGTATATTTTCTTTGAATTTATTGTAAAAAAGCTCATAAAAACTGACTTGATCTCTACTGTGATACAGTAATATCTATTTAAATAGGGATAATATGAATAAACTAATTCTGTATTATTTATTGATTAAATGTGAATTAAGCAGTGTTTCTAAGAAAAAACAAATTATTTAGGCGAATAAATGAAGCAATATTCAGAAGTTTATTCAGGCAAACACAAAGGCAAAGAAGATCCAAAATATGAATAGAAAATTCTTAAAACAATTTTATTTATTTATGAGTTAATATAACGGTTCGGTGAAAATGCATTTTTAAGCGAAACGCTTGCTTGCGTTGCATTTCAAACTTTTAATTTAATCTTTAATTTGAACTATTTATTTAACTTTAAATAAATTATTACATAAGCTTTTCATTGCATGACATAGAACTTGAAGAATATAAATCGTCAAAAGCTTCATCAACAAGTACAGGCTCTCCCATTTTGAAGTGTTACCATTTTTGTATAAATATGTCAAAATGCTTCAATTGTTTTTTGTTGAAGCTTTCAAATAACTCACAGTTAAATTGAGTCATTGAATCTTCACAAAAATTAACCAAAGTTTTTCCCCAATCCTTAGATAGTAATACATTCAAAATGTCGATTAATTTATCAATTTATTGAAGACATGCATTCAAGAAATAAAACTATTTATTTGACTAATTATTTGACTTATTTATTATACGAATTCATTTTATTTAATTTTTTAAAAAGTTCTTTCAAAAGTATTATCAATAAATACGATAGAGCTTCAAAATCAGATTTTATGTTTTAAATGTATTGATAAATGTTACTCAACTTCAATTTTATATAAATTAATTGACCTGAGATTAAAATGCTATTTCTATTGCAAACTCATTCAAATTAGAGATTAAACGCTCATTAATTTGATTTACTGTCAAATAATCAAGACTTAAAAAGCATTACTGAAATTCCTCAATTAAAATATTGAAAATAAATGTAAATCAATGAAGTAAAAGGTTTTACAGAAAATTCCATCACAAATAAAAATACCCATTAATTAACTTTCTAGAAATGCTTGAAAATAAATTAATTAAAGTTTGTCACAATGCAACTAATCATGAATTAGAGTTAGTTTAAAACAACCTAAATATGTCATGAGATTAATGATGAGAAAATAGCTTTAACTTCATCTCAGATAGAAAAATATTTGTCAAGAAAATATCTTTGTTAATGACATCTTAAAGGGAGGGAAAAAAATTCTCTTCAAATTCAAGGGAATAGTGCTTTCAATAAAATACTCTAAAAAGGAATTAAAATAATTTTTATAGTTTAAATTAGTTTTAAAAAATATTTTTCAAATGTTGAAATCATATGAACTCCTGTGAATAAAATTTGGCATAAACTCAAAACTTTTCAATGTTTTTTGAGAGCATTTAAATTGATAAATGGTTCAATATATCAGTTATTTATTTTCCATTCGATTAGTTTATTAATTAAATATTCAATCAATTTTATCTGACAGTTATGATGGCGATATCGATAGTCATGATGATGGTCAGTATCAAGAATTATGCATACGATATATGGATGTGAATCGAGCCATAAATGAAGCGATTCATAGATTGCAGTATAAAAGGCCGAATGGAATCGATAGTATGGAACCACTGCCTGATATGATTGGAGAGACCGCTGAAGTCACTCTTGAAGCGACTCGAATACTAGCATATCAGTGAGTTTTTTCATCAAAATAAATAAATCAAATTTTGAATAATTTACAAATCATCAAATAATTATTCCTATTATAAAAGCAATGCATGAAAATGATTGATAGTTCTTCAAAGAAGTTTTGTTTGATTATTCAGACATTAAATTTACATAATTTTACGCAAATATTCAATCAATGACTTAAGGATTAATGTTTTGCAAATCCAAAAACTAAGTGGAATTTTTAATTTTTAAAGTATTCGAAAAATATGTCATAGAGTTGAATAAAACATTAGAAGAGAAAAGAAACAAAATAATCAATTTAAAAGTTGGATCGAATTTAAATAATTTTAAGCTTCAAAGTTTGGAAAAATAAAAATTAAACTCATTTATTATTTAATAGCTTTTGTAAAATTGTGATTTAAAGCTTATATGTTGAGTAAGATGTCATCTAGTTTTTAACTTACACTTGAAATTAGTAAAAGAAATGTTTGTAATTTTTTAAGATTTAAATTGTCACACGACGAGATACTCAATGGTCTGCCTCTCATCGATATGTCTCGAACTAAATTCTGGGAACACTGTCCTATGCATGTGAAGCCAATTCCATGTATGGTTGAAAGATATCGTACATATACAGCTCATTGTAATAACCTTAAGAACCCGAGTTGGGGATCAGCCAATACTCCGTTCGTGAGATATTTGCCTCCCGTTTATTCAGACGGTATGTAAAAAGTTCTCATTTAAAAAAAAATTTCAATAAAAAATTTTGGGTTAAGAAGAGTTTATTTTTCAGATAAAAGATTAAAGAAAAAACAAGAAGCTTTTTTTAATTTTCTAAAAAAATAATTATATTTGTTTTTTAAATGAAATGGTTTGCCGTTCTCTTTAGTTTAGATTGAAATTAGTTTTTCAGTGTGTTTAATAAGTCAAAGATAAAAAATATTTCAAATTTATTTCGTCATGAGTTTAAAGAATAAAAAGAATAAAAATATTTTATGATTACATATTATACTTCGCATGAATTCAAACAATAGAATAAAAATGAAAATAATTATGTTTTAAGGCTTGAAAAGTTAGAATTATGTAGAATAGGATATTAAGAATAAAATAATTGAAGTTAGTTTTGAATCGATATAAAACCCAATTTATTAAAAACAATGTTAAGTGCTTTATAAAATTTAAATTTATTATAATTTATCATAATTTATCATAAATATAAACTTGAAATTTGATTGATTTAAAAATAAATTTAGGGATTTCTGCCGAAAGAGTTTCAGTTGTAAAGGGAGCAAAATTGCCAAATCCGAGATTAGTTACTTCTATAGTTCATAAGGATTTCGATCATCCCTCTAATGAGTTAACCATCTTAATCATGAGTTGGGGACAATTTATTGATCATGACGTGGCTTTAGCCGCACCGCCAAGAAGTGAGTATTCATTTAAAAGTATTTGAATATTGAATATAAAGTGAAAAGTTAAAGATTGGTTGAAAAATATATTAAGTTATAAAGTAATGAATGCATTGCTTTAAAAAAATCATAAGCCGTATAACTGAAAATTAAACCCGTAAATAATGAATGCCTTATGTCATAGTTACCAATCAGTTATTTTTCACAACTTAAGAGAGTTTAATTATTAGTTTCCAGTGTTTCAAAAAGTGAAAACTGTCCTTAACCTAACTTTTATTTTCAAAAAAGACTTTCTATTTTTTTAAATCTCAATTATGAATAATTGAGAACAAAAGTATTGATTGACAGGAATTGTTTTGTTGAGTCAGATCAAAAACATTTCTTATGAAAAAATTAATTCAGTGTTACAGAAGTCAAAACCGATGAGATTAATGACCCGATAATTTGCATTAAAATTTTGTAATCAATTATTTAGATCAAGAAATTAGTTTACGATTAATTAAAACTTGTCATTGTTTCAGACCTTTCATGCAATTGAAATCAATCGTTGACTTACATATTAATGGGAAATGTGTTGAATTTATGAGAAAAAGTTTGAGATTTTGGCATTAAATGTATCGAAAACCTTGATTTGATTCCTCGAACATAACATGAATGATGAAAACATTTCATCTGTGAAGTAGTTTCTCGAAAACAAATAAATTTATTTGAAGTTATGCTTAAAGGACATAGACTTTTAAAATGCTAACAATTGCTTCGAGCGATAATTTTGTTTTTGCTTCAATTTCTTCTTCATTTTGAGACTATCTTTTTGAGAACTTTTTTCTTAATATAAAAACACGATATTTTTGAAAGCTTTGCGAAGCGAAATAGAAAAATTGGGTCGAATTCCCTCCTCGTGTTTGGAACAGTTGTGGAACCTCAATAATTCTTAGCGCATCATTGAATGTATATTTTGTGGTTTAATTCTCTTTTTTCTTATTATTAAGTTATATCACTTTTATATGCATAACTAGTGTAACATGTATTTTACTTTTTAGTGACGTAACCATTAATATCTTTCAATACAATTCATTTTCAGCATATTCTGTATTCGATTTATATTTTAATTCTTCAAAACTATTTTGCAAAAAGATGTTCTTCAACAGTAAATTTTATATATTTATAATATTAGCAGTATTTATATTATATAAATTGATTTATTCAATACTAATTTTTCATATTCTTTCAATTAGTTTCTCATGAGTTATAGAATGAACTTTCACTTTATGAAAAAATGACGCCTCTTTCACACTTATGTCTCGAAATGAAGAAAACAAATACTTGTAGATTGAAATCAACTCTGAAATCTTTAGTTAAATAATAGATACTTAAAATTCATTGAAGATAAAGATAATTGCCGGTTACGCCACTCAATAGCTTAATAGAACAATATCTTTATACGATTTTTGGGGTTAATTTCCTGCAATGCGATATTACATGAGTTCCAGTGCATGATTTTTTCAATATTGAGAACTGTCTTATATTATATGGTATTAAAATTATGATTCATTTGATGAGGCATTCGTTATAGATTCCTTTATCGATAAGTTATGTTAATTTTTGTGTTCTTTTATTTTCTTGCTTTTTTCTCAATTATATTCAAATTTTTATGAATGAAATCTCATTTATTTTATCGAATATTAAAGAAACCATTAGTTATGTAAGAGAAAAAGTATAACATTGATGGAAAAGATATGTTGTCATAACTTGTTATTAGAATTGAAACTAATTATTATTGCATGACAAATATGCGTAAAGTAGTATTAATGAATATATAAGTTTTTTTAAACGTCGTGTTTTGACTGAAAAACATTCTAACCTTTGAAATAATGATCATTTTATTTTTCAATTACGACTAATAGTAATAATAAAATTTCAGAAAGCAGTGAACTATAGCTCTTTAGCTCATAATAACTAAACTTTCACTAAAAAACACGGAAATCAGGTCAAAGGTAGTGATAAATATAACTTTTGACCGTTTTTAGGTTGGCTTCATTTGAATGAAGTCCAGAATCTATCAATTATAGAATGTCTGGTCTATAAATATTTTGTGTATTCCATTGGCGGAAAATTACTTAAAAGTGTCTTAAATCTCTTGATCTAAGAAATAACAAAATATATAATATAAATGATGAAACCACTCAATTAGGTCACTATTTCCTGTCCAGGTTTTCCAGAACATCATTTTTCTAAAGAGATTTTGAATATTAAATGATCAATATATAAAAGAAAGTTAGTTTGAACTTTATTTTCTTGTTCTTCACAATGCTTGAGGAAGAAAAATGAGATTTGAGTTGATGTTTAAAATAAGTATTGAGAGCCATAAGTTTTTACAGGCTTATAAACATTGAAAGCTTTCAAGAAAAACAGATCAAACGATAAAAACTAATTATATGTTTAAATGACTATCATTTTTCGGGACAAACTATACTATACTTTACAAACAAATAACAATACAAATTAAAACATTGTTAATCACGGAAACTATTGTTTTTTCATCAGTGAAAAAGAGAGTAATAAGTCTTGTAAAACTTTTTCCAATTATTGTTTTCACATCACAATAATGAGGATATAATTACTTTTCCATATCAGCGGATTTTATTTCCTACCGAAATATAAATCATCTAATTTTATACTGAAATCATATGTTCGAATGGCTCAAAATTTCGACTTTTTTGGGATACAAGTGAACGACTTGTACTGTAGATGAAATAGAAATACGAGTAACGCCTCGTCTCTTATTTATCAATTTATGTCTAACCGCAAATATTTTTCCTGATGAAAATATAGGTGAATTCTCTCTAAAATAACTATTGATTAGTTGTCAAAATAAGTATAACATTGCAGAGAATAAATTATTATCAGGATTTAGACTAAAAACATCCTCGAGATAATACATCACTCTATGATTTAGTTCAGGGAAGAATTTTCTATTTAAGTTTATGACTTTCTTCAAATTAAATGTGTTAATACTTATCAGTTCTGTTTATATCTTTTGATAATTAAGGCGTTGTTTACCTCAAAAATACAGAACAGGTCAATATGATTATCAATATATGGTATCAAATTATTATTAATACTATAACTAATTTTTCAAAACACAAATTAATGTTTATATAATAACAAAAATTGTCGTCGAAATATTGAATTTAAAGTTATACAATATCATGAAATAATAAATATTATGTCAATTTCTATTAGAAGTTATTGAAAATTTTCACGACTCCTTGACCTCAATATGGTTTTGTGGAAAAAGATCATTCTGAAAATTTTTACAATGAATTAAATTACTTTCATTTTTTGGATGTTTTCAAACAAATACTTTTTTCTCTAAACAAAATTTAAAACATTTTTAATGTTTAATCTTTCGTATATATAGTAATGATAATTTTGAACTACTTTTAAGATAATTTAATTAACACTTACAAAAATTGAACTTAATTTTCTCTAAAAAATGTCTCACATTAAGCACAATAATTATGTAACTTCTTATGTAAAAATATAATTGATTATTGAAGGTCTTTTCAGCCTTAAATAATTACTTTTCTTTTTTGGCAAAAAATTGTTTTTCTATCAATACTTAACTTGAGTTCAAATCATTTAAGAAATCAAAGTATTATCACAAGAAATGGTCATTTTTCAATTCTATTCTGTTATCCTTGAATTAATGGCAAAAATTCAATATCAAATGAATTAATCTTAAATTATTAAAATAGTATTTCCGAATGGATTGGAAACCGATTTTGATTGCTGTGAAATGTCTAAAGAAGATATGCATCCATTGTGTATGCCTTTCGAAATACCTGCTAATGATCCAGTCTATGGTCACACCGGAAAAAGATGTCATGACTTCAAGAGGTCGGTCGCTGGCCATCGACCCAATTGTGCTTTAGGTAAACGATTTCTTCTATTAAGAGATAAAAAGGTTAAATGAATTCAAGATTATTCAGACCAAAATCTATATCATTTAGTTTAATGACTGGTTGAATAATACTCATTAGCACTGATTAAAGCTTTAATTAAATGAACTATATTTATATCATTTCCGAATATTTTTCTAGAATAATACTATTAAATTTTGATGAGATACTTATTTTCAATAATATAACTTTTAAATTGATTGCTTCAATAGGACCTCGAGTTCACGTGAATACTCTCACTTCACCAATTGATGCCAATTTCGTTTATGGCTCTACAGAAGCTGTGGCTATGAGACTAAGATCTTTCAAAGGAGGTTTGAATTTTAAAATTCATTTTTCAATTCAATATTTATACAGTAAGCAAAAGAGTCACTTCAATTTTGATTGAAGTTTCTTAATAAATAACAAACTTATAATGGACTGAATAAACTGTCAAAACTCACTCGCATGAGAAAAGTTTTAAATCGCAGGAAATAAGTACTAAAACTCGTTAAGAAAAATTGAAATTCATAAAGACTGAAAAATATGTTTTCATTTCATCGAAATTCGATAAAACCTATTAATTCGTGAATAGTATTTTGCGAATTAAAACTTTTAGATTTATTTATATTCTTATTATTGCCAGGATTTCCCGTTGAAGGTTATATAGAATTAGATTTAAGTTCAAAACTTACTTTTAAGTGTAGACAATACTCAGACAATAGTAAATTATCTGTATTATAATTTTTCGATCTGAGGTTCAATTAATTAATCAAAACTAATGACTCAGTTTCACTCACACACAATTTTAATTTATCATTAATAATAAAACTTTGTGAATAATAAAAGCTCAATAAATTCTAAACATTAAATAAAAATTGAATCAAATAAATAATTTCATAATTTATTACTTTATTAAACTGCAAAGAAAAAAACTAAATTTAATCCTTATTAAAACAAACATAAAAATGTTGAAAAAAATCAAATTATAATAAAGTACAAATTATTTAATGTTTGAAGTGTTTTATCGAATAAAACTTGCGATGAAGTGTTTTATTGAAATCATAATTACGAAACATTAATACGAGAATCTTTTAAAAGGTTTAATGAGAACATGGGATCGATTCCGGGAATACGGTCTGAAACCATTACTACCGCCTGAAGAAGAGAATCCAGAGCTGGATTGCACCGGAAGACCTCGACATTTATTCTGCTTTCTCGCGGGAGATATTCGTGTGAATGAACAGATCCACTTAACAGTTCTTCACACGTTTTATGTACGCGATCACAATCGCATAGCAATAGAATTGGGAAGACTTAACCCTCATTGGGATGACGAGAAGATATATCAAGAGACGCGACACATCGTAGCCGCTGGCGTTCAACATATTTTACTCAATGAATTCCTGCCTCTTGTTGTTGGCGATGAACTCATACATAGGTATAATTTAACTGAAGAGAAAGATGGCTATTGGAATGGTTATGACCCTAATATACATACAGCTCCCGCACAGTCCTTCACAACAGCGGCCTTTAGATTCGGACACACTTTCATTCAAGGTATTGAATAATTGAAACAAAAGTAAATCATACACTTATATAGTATTTTTGAAAATTATATCACTAAGTATTGGTTGTTAGGAATTTGTCTATGAGATATTGATTATTGAAATACTGATTGACTCAATTTTGATGAGTTTCGAGTTTTTAATATTTTGTAAATTCCAAAATTAAAAGGAATGGTTCGCCGCTATAATAAATACCATGAATTTGTGGGCGAAGACCCACTTCGGACACTACTTCGACAGCCATTCATAGTTTACGAACCCGGAAAACTGGATGAACTGGCGTTAGGCTTAATCAATACTCCGGCGCAAACATACGATCCATTTATAACAGAAGAAGTTTCGGGACATCTTTTCCAAGAGATTCACGCGTCAGTAGGTATGGATCTGCCGGCCATTAACTTAGCGCGAGCTCGAGAACAAGGAGTTCCCGGATATAACATTTGGCGTGAATGGTGTGGTTTACCCCGCGCCGAATCGTTCGAAGACTTGGAGCCCTGGCTTAATAATAAGACTGCTTATCATTATTCGAGACTTTATGCACATCCCGATGATATTGATCTATGGAGTGGTGGTATTTCTGAACGTCGATTACCCGGAGCTATGATTGGGCCCACATTTGCATGTATTGTTGCCCGAAATTTTGCTAATATTAGACGAGGGGATCGGTTCTGGTTCGAGAATTCTGGTTATCCGTCGGCTTTCACTCCCGAACAGTTGCATCAAATCAAACAACAAACTCAAGCGAGGATTGTATGCGATAACGGAGACGATATACCGACTATTCAAATGTGGATTTTAAGACAAGCGCATCCTATTTTGTAAGTTTATTACAACAATTCTAATAACTTATTCGGAAATAGTCCGGAAAATCTAACATTTTTTTTAAGTTTTGAGACATACCCCAAACTTTTTTTATCGACTAAAACAAATAATGATATGATTAATCAAATTT
>JAQFXV010000795.1:0-17875 GCA_034694065.1 Camisia spinifer
AATATCTTATTTTGTTGATTGAAAGTTCTCACTATTAAACTCTCTATTTCTCAACTTATTGCTCAAAATACAGATCAGACATTTATGAAAAATGTTTAAAAATGCTTATTGAAGATGAACTTTTTCCAAATTCCCTTTCAAATTATCCATGAAATCAAAGTTTTATTGACTAATGCGAAGTAACTTAAATAGAGAAAAATAATGCATGGCTTAAACAAAGCATTAAATCAGATATGATAATGAGAATGATAATGAGAATGATAATGAGAATGATAAATAAGTATAAATTATACAATTCAGTTGAAAAGCTGCTATGGTATTAATTAATTTAAAAGCCTAGAAATATGAATCTGTGTTATATCAAATTCGTGACCAATAAATTTCTATTCATATTATATGGAAAACCTTAAGCTCATTAATAGGATATCAGCGAATGAATTGTTAGACTAGTAGTGATCCTATTCTTCAATTTGAGTTTCGCCAACTTTTTAGTATATCACGAATGTGAATACAATAGACATTCTTGAATAGCGTCATACTATCATTACTCCCAATAATTGGAAGCAATCCATCAAAGCTTAAATGACATACAGAAGCGATTCATTTGCTTTTATTATCGGAATATTACAGAAAGTGCCACACATTTCAAATTTTTTGTTTCTAATTTTCTGATGTTGAGGCGCAATACCACTATTTTTTCAATTTCCTGCCATACAGTTGTTGTGATTGCTATGATCTCTCCCTCTCCCTCTCTCTCTCTCTCTCTCTCTCTCTCTCTCTCTCTCTCTCTCTCTCTCTTGTTTATTATTGTGAAAAATTTCCTCCAAATACAGTATTTCCAAATGTAATCATTTGATGGGCTGAACCCCTCTTTTTCCAGTTGGCATCATATGAGTCATTTCGCCGGCTTTTCACAAATATAAGTATTGTAAGTATTGTCCATCGAATCGGCTCATTGGCTATCAAAACACGAAACAAATGCCTCTCAATCTGGACGTTGAGATGCAATGTATTGTTGATTCTCACAAATAAAGTGGTCTATAGATAAAAGTTTAATAGAAAACTCGAGACAATAGTCAGAAAATAGGAGACGAGAAGAGAGACGAGAAGAGAGACGAGAAGAGAGACGAGAGAGAGAGAGAGAGAGAGAGAGAGAGAGACGAAAATCATTAGGTTGTAAATAATGATATCTAATTTAGTTTCTATTTGTTATTATGGTTTTTCTGTTTACGTGCCAATGATTGCCACATAGCATACCATACTATACCTGTCGTGTTCTGTTATATATTTTGCTTATTTTCTTAGAAAACGATTTTATTTTTGTTCTCTTTGGTCAGAATTATTGCACCAAAATTTTCGGCTCATTAAGCAATTAGTCTGTGTTTTGAGAGTTCGGAGTGAAAAAAGGCACCAAAAAATATTATGACTGCTTTTCGAAGCTATTATTCATAAAGAAAATGACCCGACATATCGTTATTGGGCTAAAAAAGGTCTGTATTTAACAGAAAACTTAAGTGAGAGGAGAGCTGACAAAACCAGCGAAACCGCATTCAGGTTCACAATAAAGCATTTAATATCGAAAATACAACAGTCATTCATTTAGACACACAATATATATTCAATGAATTGCCGCAACATTTGCTCCTTTTGAAGGTATTTTCACAATATGTTACTCCAGAATATCTCTCTTCAGTCTCTGTTTGAGTTTCGAACATACCCTCTATTCTCACTCTCTTCTATTTTCTCGACTCTTTACAACTTATACCGAATAAGGTTTCATTCATTGTATTTTTCTCAGGGATTTAACTTTATTAGTAAAATGTCGTATTATTGCGATTCTGGTACTATTATTGCGAGCACTTTTGCATTGGGAAATAGCTGTCAATCTCTATGCATTAGGAGTGTGTAACTTATAATTCTTTTGAAAATTGGTTTTGAATGGTGTATGAGATTATGAGTAAGGCTATAATCCTCAACCATATAACTCTATAACCGATTCTAAATTTGTTTTTGCATGATTTCCATACAAATAGATTATTAGTGACATGTCAATCAAACTCAGCGTGAGTGTGACTCAAACTTGCATTTATTAGTAATCAAAAATTCATTATCATCTGAAAGCACATTCAAATATTTTAATTCAATGTCTACTATGAATTTTGTCTTCTGGATTCGACACCACATTTTCTGTTCATCAAAAAATGATTTTTAAAACAAAATAGATTTTAAAACAGATTAGAGAAAATAAACTGTTTAATTATGTTTTATAGATCGAGTAAATCTGGTCTGAAAAGTATTATTGGAGAACTCAAAGTGTAACCAAAGAACACCATTTTCAAACTTAAGCCCTTTTCACATTTCGATGTATTGAGCATTGACTCACTTATATTTTTCTAACTTTCAGTCTGTTTAACACTTTGAAATAAGTTAAGCTTAAAAATTGCCGTATTTTATTTCCAATCCATTAAACTTTATTCTTTTTAATTTTGTTCAAATTGACGACAAACCCATGCTATATATTATTTTCTGTCAACATTATCGCGTTTCTGGAAATAATTTGGCCAAAACATATTTTGACCACTCATTGTTGAGCCATTCGAAAAGAATATTGAGGATAAAGCGACAAAAGCAAAGAAACCGCATTCTTGTATTGAATTACTGTTTTTGTCGCATAAGTTTGGGTTTTACTCTTTTGAATGCATAAAGAAATGGATACTTTTATGAATACTCTGTAAACAAAGTTTTTAAAGTATTATACACTTATGAAGCACATTAACTTGTAGAAAAACATTGAAATTAAAGTCTTTACATTATTTTTTATTCTGAGATTATTTCATAATTTGATGTAAACTATAGATAATATTTTTAATTTCAAGAATTTCGTTTGTGTTTTTGACTTTTGAATGGGTTTACAAAAAAAATATCATCAAAAACTGCATTCATAAGTTTGAAACTTGTTAAACAATCTCTAATCTTCAAGTTGTATAATATAATAAGCCAATGAATCAATCGTTTTAAGTTGATTTTTGACTTTTAGATAAGAATATTATTAGTCAACAAAAAACACAATCTCACACTCATATCACTGAACAGTTTAATTGAAAAGATTTACCTCTCATCTTATCTTAAGAGTTGTGATAAATTGAATTTCTCACTTATGTTATGCTAATATTGTAGGAAATTCTGTCGACTTATTCAAAATCCAGTTTAATTCTTTGTTCAGTTTTGAAGGTTTAAAATGAATGCAAAATCTTTTAGAGCCTTTGTTATCCAATTAAATGAATGAAAACTTTTCTCTATAATAATCTAAACGACAAAACTTTTAAATTGCTTTCGAAGGAGTTAATGTTCTGTAATTACAACTTGAATTTGAATACAGACTCGTTAGTTATTTTGATTCTCCTATAATTTGACAATTCTATCGCTTTAGTGAATGTCACTTATTCTCAATCACTAATTATGCAAAACTTTTGCAACAATTAGAAATGATGTCTATTTAGGATGTATTGAAGAGTATGTTAGACACAACCCAAACGTTTTCTACTTATTCAAAAGAACTTTAATTATATTGTATATAACGATGAACTGCTTTAGAATTAAGTTATTGCTGATTATAATGCAGACAAAGTTCTTATTCGACTTAATTTATTGAATAAGTAATTTAATTTGATATATAATGAGAAAATTTCATTATGTTTCTCACAAATTACTTTAGTTTCTTCAATGCATTCAAGTTTATTTCCTGAAAAACTTTTCTGATTAATTTATTGACTCTAAAAAATTTGAATACTTCAGTATTTTTCTATAGCGTTATGTATAGTTCCTGATTAAAACCCCAACTTTGTAAATAATGCTAAAAACTTCTTTGTTTTTCGCAAAACTATAAAAATCAACAAATAATTCATAATTGAATGAAAACAAGAATTTATTTTTAAACGTTTTGAGATGTTGTTTTGTCAATATATAGATATATTTAAAACTATACATTTATTGATATTTATCACTTTACAATACTAACAAATAATTTTTCAATGATTATGCTATCATTTTTTGATTCAAAATGATCAATTTAAAGTTATAGAATATCTGATTGAATATCATATAACTAAAAGAAGGTGTGAAACTATTTTAATGGGTAGAATTGTAATAAGTTTTGTGAGATTCACATTTTGAGCGAATCATTTCACGAGTCATCATAAGTCAGCAAAATCTTTTGTGTAACAATTTGATGATATAATTAAGTGATCAATCAGAAAGGCTAACTTATACACGCTATAGAGAATACAGAGCACACAATAATTAGAAACTTGAGTTTTCCTTTCGATTTAATTTTCAAAAACATAAGAGAAAAGAATAAGAAGAGGAGAGAGAGAGAGAGAGAGAGAGAGAGAGAGAGAGAGAGAGAGAGAGACAGAGAGAGACGCATCAATTTACTCGATGCAAGTTATTTTGATAAAATTAATTCTCCACAAAATGCATTATTTCAGTCGAAATCACATGAAAATTGGTGTTATATGAGATCCTAATTCCGATTGAGCTCATGAACTGTGATATTCAATTGAAATACGCTGTTTGGGTGGGCTCTCTATTTAATTCGTCTTTCTATTCAATTGATTTAACTTTTCAAAACTTAGAATAAAAAAGAACGTGATGTTAACAAATAAGGCTCAAATAGTTGTTTGTAACTCATAGGGAAAACCTTTTCGATCATTCAATTATTTTAGTTGTACAGCAAAATAAAATAATGACAAAACATCGATTTTAAATCAATTTTTATTTTGGTGTTACTTTTTATTCAATTACTAGTTATAAGGTTTTATACCAAAAAAGCTTAAGTTTTTCATCTTATAAATTACTTTATAAAAGTATCATTATTATTAATCACATTAAAATTATTTATCAAACTCTGAAATTATTTAATGTCGAGCAGTCTTGATATGCTTCAAGTTTTTATATAACGAACTTTCTTTTCTGTGCCTATATTTTCATGAAAAGCAAACTTAAATTTTAAATTATATTTAAATATTATAATTTATTGAAAGGACAAAAAAATATTTGAATTGAGTTGTTTAAAATTTAAACAAAATCTATTGAAAATTATAATTATCAGAAAATTGATCTCATTATTTAATATTTATCGATACATTTTGAATTAAAGAATAGTTTTTCGTATTTCTTAGAATTTGTTGAGTGTCTTAAACAAGAAATATTTAATCTAAAGCATTGAGTTTTGTATATTTTGATTGGAAGAACTTGAGAAACATTTGAATTGAAATGCTTGACAATAGATGTAAAACTATACCGTATTAAGTAAGTTAAAAATTTTCTTCACATTGCGAACACACAATTAGTCCGATGGAAAATGAGTTTTAAGAACTTTTGATTCAATTTTTATGTAAATTATTTTAGTTCTATATTATTATAAATCATAAAATTTTATAGTTTAAGATAAATGAAAGTGAATGGCATTAATCGCAAAGTTTAACTGAAGGACTTAACAGTTTTCCCATGCAATTAAATTTTTTTCTTTTTTGAATACAGTATCAAAACTTCAAACTCAAATTAGTAAAATTTTTTCTCTTTTAAGTTATTTTTAATAATTGTCATTATTATTATAAATTAAAACAACTTGAAATTTATTCTTATGAAAATCCTTTCTGTCGCAATTTTGGATTATTATTGCGACCATTAATTTAAAATAAATTGATAACCATTAAAGTGTTCTATCATTTAAGACAACAGACTAGACTTGCTTTCTGTTATCCTTAAATTTCTTTGACTTTTGACACGTAAGTCATTGATTATTATGTGACAAATTCTAAAAGAAGCATGAAATTTATGTTCATTAACTTTTAAAAAGTTCTTCTCAAGGACTTTATCAAATTTTCTTCGATTAAGTTTATTGAACGAAAATATTCACTAAAATGTTTTCAGAGTTAAAAAGATTTCCGCCAGATCTGAAACAAATCATATATTTGAAAAATGACTACTGATATGCAAATTAATACTTTTGTGGATAAAATACTTTAGCATTTATGCAAACATTGAATTAATTGGTGAAAAGTTCACACTTTATCTACTTATGATTACAGGAGAGAGAAATAATTGATGGCTCAAATACCAACTTTTCACATTCTTAAGTTTCATGATCAACAAGAATTAGTTGAGTTGAATGCTAATGATTATAAAACATAAGTGAAGAATTATCTCATAATTTCGTTGACTTCAGATTTTCTTATCAAATAAAAACCTCTCGTTATTTTTAAAAATGCTTTCAAACCAATTGAAATTAAAATTTTTTAATGAAAGCAAATTAATTTTTTCTCATCATTTCATATACAATGAAAGTTCTAAGCTTTGGACAAAATTTTAGAAGATAATCAAATGAAGGTTATTAACTTTCATGAGTTACATAAGATTATAGCTATAATTTCTATGATATTGTTTTTATTCACGTAGATTTAATAAAACTTTTGAAAATTTGTTGAGCGCTTAGTCTGTATGAACTTTGGAATTATTTTGAATTTCCTTTTATAGCATCAAAAATTTCATTTATTATTTAAGGCTAAATAATATTCAAATACTTCAATGCTATAATTTAAATATGATTTGATATAATTTAAGAACTAGTTTTGTTCTAAACAATTTATTTCTTAAGTTTTTTAGAAAAAATTAATTTAAGCCGGATTTTCCACCGATTTTTGAAAGCAGATTACTATTCATTTGAGCTAACTTTTGATATCCATTAAAATTGATCGATCAGAAAGTAATTATTTTTCAAGCTCTGTCTTATGCAATGAATTTGATTTAGCATTGTAAATCGAAGTGCAAGTCAAGGCCCAGGTGTCTTAGGCTCAGTTGATATTTCAGTATTCGCAATGGGTCCAGAATGAATCTGGAAAAGCTTGAGCCTGAAAATTTCATCTATGACTGCTGACTCTCAATATAAAAAGGAGAAAACAGCATATTAATGAATTAAAAAGTTGATACAGTAAGAAATGATCAATCAAACGATTGAATGCAATGAATCAATCGTATTAACTCATTGATTATTTAATTTATAGAAAATATTAATAGCATATAAGTTTAGCTATTTTCATATTCTTTTTTTCTAAGCCAATGCATATCTCTTCTTTTCGATATAACTTATTGTTGAAATCCATTATGCATTAATATTTGTTTCTAACTCTGTGTATATTACTATAAACTAACTGTAATATAAACTAACCTTAATTGGGACAGGTCATGCAGTAAGGGACTAAGTGACGATTTCACAAAATTCATATTATTATTGATTCGAACAGACATGAATCTTATCTAAATCTATGCAAAAAATGAAAAAAGTTCACAATGTAAAATTCTTCACAATTAATTTTTGAAATATGTTTAATTCAACTAAGTTTGTTTGAATAGTTGACCTTGAAATGCGTTTTTGTCTCTTTGGCGCTTATGTCACTTAGTCCCTTACTGTATGACCTGCCCCAATTTTTAAAGCACATTAGTACTTCTTTTCAACTCAAGTCTATACTATCTCTTTATAAGTTTTTATGCTCAAATCAAATTCGTCAAGTCTTCAATCAAAGTGTTTCTTCAACATTAAAAATAATCAGCGAAGAGAAATTTTGAGGGAAAAAATCGTTTTAAATCTTTAAAAAGTATAATAGCCCTTAATTATTTGAAAGTGTCGAAAAATAAAAGAGTTAGATTGCTATTTTCAACTAGATTTCAGTTTGGATGGTTTGTTAAAATTTTAAGCTTTTGATAGATGATAAAATACACTTTAAACTTAATCGACTGCACAATCTATGAAAGATAGAGCTATTCTAAAAAGAATTTTTTTAAGCTTTTCGAAAGCTCGCAAATGTTACGAAAAATTTGTAGATTTAAACTTTAAGCTCGTTTCTACAGTTGGTTCACATTTAGAGAAACATTTGCTAACTTTGAGATCAAAGTAATAGTAAATCAAAGCATTTAAAAGTATGGTATTTGTGAACTAAAGCGGTTCATAAATTCAGAAAAGTCGGTCCATTTATAAAGAGATGGCTTTTATCAATGATTGATGAATAGCGTCTCTCTTTCGCTCCTTGTTATCGACTCCCAGACCTATTGAGGAGACTTTTGTCAGCACTAAATTCAATGGAATGCCTAATGAAGTTGTCCAATGCGGACAAAAAAGGATTACTTGTTAGCGCTCGCGTTTGTGTTCATTCAGTTTGTGATTAGAGATCACTTACGGCTACTATTGTTAATGTATTTTGAATAATATCACAATAATTGATCAGACAGTGATTTATTTGATGTCCACCCACTTTGGTTGCAAAAGTAATTTTTTAGATTAGGTTCAAATTTATGTTTTATTGCCTTATTTTCAAATCAATTTAAAATTCAACCGAATATGTGATGGGAATTTTTTCTCCCATAAACCAATTTATTTTTTATGATGACATCTCTTAATCTCTTATTTTTTGGGTGTACTTCTGTTGAGATAATAGTCCTAAGGATCCAATTTTTAAGATAAAAACATAATACATGAAAGTAAAGCTATAAAAATATACATTTGATTCTATGATATTGTCAACAAAATCGGCGTAAATTCTGGATCACTTTATTTTACTTATTTTAAACTGAATTAAAATTATTATCATTATTACCTTCTCTGCCATTATTGATACACATTTTCATATATTCTCTGTATTTGACTTACCATAAAAAGGTAATAAATTCCTAAATAGTTATTAAGCAAAAGTACTTCAACTATTAAATTAAGTGAATTTACGTGCAGTTACATAATATTCAAGTATTACTTGAGATAAATATATTTCACACATTAATGTATTCTTTTCGTATTTTTAGATAATAGTATCAATATTTGGCTGAATTTTCAAATAAATTTTAGTGGCCATAAATATCTATACAAATACAATACTATTGAGTATAGTTTTGCTATGACTTAATGCCAATTTATTATAAGTTTAATAGAGTTTTCTTCAGGTTTATTTATTTTTGGTGAAAGGTATTAAAATGATTTATTTTGTAAATTGAAAGAAATTTTGATTTTTCTTAAAACCTATTCACTCAGAAGAATAATATGATGGATCTGATAAGAAGTGAGAAGGTTTGCAAATAAATTTGAACTAATCAGTCTTTTGTATGAAACAGTTGACTGTTATGTTGTAAAATACATTTCACTCACATCTTTGTTCAGCTAACATAATGTGTTTTTCTTAGATCCTCACTGTTAGGGATATAGATAACGCTCACCTAATTAAGTATTGTTAGAGAACATGATTAAAAACAAGTTGAGAGAAAATTTCGATAACTTTATTTATCAGTGAAAATTAAACTTAAAGAGAATAGATTTGATTTGTGCCAAACTTTTTCGATCTTCAGGTAATGCATAACATTAATTTAGTGACCGGTAATGACCCTTAATTCTTGTAATTTCTGGTGACTTAATAATTAAAAATGGCGGAATCGTGATCTAGGGAAATAAGAATCAGAATTCTGCATCTTAGTGAATGAATTGGAACAATAATGCATAAATACAACATTGCATGCATTATATACAACAATGAACGGCACTTCTGAATATGGACTAAAACATTTTGTTAAAGAGGCTGATTGAAGGCAGTTTCGCACTATATTTCATGCTGATGTCGAAACTTTCACCAAACACTACCTATAATGAGCCCAACTTATCTTCCAAAAGTTCAAATAAAACTCAATAATTTATGAAAGATTAGAACCCTCATCAAGTACTTTAGACTGATTTGTTAATTTTAACAATACTCACAAACTCAACTACAGCATCATTGAATGCTCATATATTTCAAAACATATTGATTACACCTATCATTTGTTATAATTCATGAAATAAAGTCTAATTATCTCATAAAATTACCAAATCTATCAATATAAATAATTAGTGATTTAATTAATTTGAGAGCTCTTTTATCAAGAAGTCAATAATGGATTTTACGATAAATGAGCTCTCAAATAAATTGATTGCCAAAAGGATAGATATACAAGATTCACAAGTCTTGTCAATTAGCACTAAGAGCTTGAGAATAAATTAATTATATAAATAAATATAATGGTTAAATTATAATATTTTTTTTATTATATTCTCACAATTTGTCTTAAATTCCAATTAGTAATTAGTATCCGTGCTATTCATCACACTTATTCCTCACTCAAAGTCAAAAAATTCACATAAAAAAATTTGAATCGAATGATAGCTAAAAGGATAAAACTCTGAAATCTTTCAGGAGTTGCGTGATATAAACAAATAAAACTATTTAATTTCAAAAATAAGAGAAAATTAATTACAATTGGATGAACGTTAAGCTTTCGATGATAGCAATTAACTATAATCTCAATGAATTTTTTATGTTTGGCATAAATTATTTTTACTTTACAAAAGAAAGTCATGTAAAAATAATTTCAAAAACTAATTGGATTTAAATCAGATAACTAAAAATCAGATAACTATTCCGTAAAAAAGAATTTAAATAAATTTTTTTCTTGTCGTAGAGACGAAAATAGGATGAAAAACAAGTCAAAGGGAGGAATTTTAGACCGAACATTAGTTTTTTCAGAATCATTTTCAGATACATTGAATTACAATAAAACTTATTTTACAAATTATTTAGAAAATAAATTGCAAAATCTTAAGTTCAAAATTATATCTTAATATTAGAGAATAATAGAGAACGTTTTAAAATATTACTTAAATATTTCTCTTGTGCCTCAATATTCAGGTGATTGTTATTGTTTTTGTTGATCAAAATATTGTAGTCGTTCATAAAGTTAATATAATGGGATTCTTTTGATTCTTAATAACTTAATGATAAACATAGTCTTCATTTTAATTAATTTCTTAGCCGAAAACTGTAAGTTTGCTCCGAAAATCTCAGCTCTAGTAATGCATTAAAGAATAATTACTTATTCAAGAAGTCAAGCTTTAAGCAAATTAATCAATCAGATAAGTAGCGCTTTCACTACTCAATAATTCAATAAATAAATTATATTTTGTTAGCTTCCAATACATTTGGCATTTTTCCTATCAGTTTGTTCTAACTTTTTCGCATAGATAATAAGGGATGGAATTCGAAATGTCGAAATTGCTAAAGGCTGAGTTCAAAATACCGAAATCCTGTTTCAAAACCTCATTCAGAAAACTTTTCCCATAACTTCAATTAAAATTTTTATTAATTCATCACTTTATTTAACATTATCTTACATGAGTTTAATAATTGCAATTATAATAGAAAGTGATTAAGGATTAATAAAAAACAGATCAATTCATAGAATAAGTTAAGAAAGAATTCAATTTTAGAAATGAAAACGATGAAAGGTTATTATTTAGTAAATTTATCAACTCTGATGAATATGTTTGATCCATTATAAATAATTTGTACTCAGTTAATGGTATCCTTACTCACTTTTCAGTTCATTGTAATCCAAAATCTAAAGATATATATCCCAAACAAAATGATAGTTACAGAACAGAGCTTTAAAAATCGTCAAATTTCGAAACAAGAGTGTATTTAAACAGGATTTTGATATTTCAAAACATAAAATTATGAATTACGACATTACGAGTGGCTCCAAATTAAGCCAAGTTATCCATAAATTTGTCTAGACTTATATGTGATAAGAGTGTCCCTTCTATTAAGAAATTCTTGTGGTAATGCTTAGCAATTGCGTGCAGTCTAAGAACTAGCGAATAGAGAAAAATAGAATGACAGGCGAAATGTCAACTAAATGGGCAAAGAATGGCATATATGGCAGACAATGAAGGCCTGAATCGCCAAAAGCACTATTTAGTTTCTTTGCTTGAATAGCACTTCTGACTGAGTCAATACATGTAATCCAAGTGACACAAAAATAATCTCATTCATAAATCAATTCGGCTCAAGAGATGGTGATTATGTGTGATTTCTTTATAAGTATGGGTCAAACAAACTTATACTTCTCAACAGTCTATTCCAGTTTATCTCATAAACTAGTTATTTATGATTAGTTTTCAAATTTTTGTCATAAAACTCACAGACTTTCGAAATCCATTTCGATTTAATTGCTTAATATTTATCTAATCCATAATCTCATGATAATTATTCATTTGGGTAAAAATTTTCAACTAATTTATAATTTGTTATTAGATTAAGAATATCTTTGTCTTGATTGCAAAAAATCCTATTTTAAAAAGTTATTTAAAGTCAGTATTTTTATTATTTTCAAAGGACATAAAAAACAAAAGTAATTACTTCTCGAAATATCATTAAGATATATAATTATTTGCATTTTCTTTTCCTTTTTTCAGACCTCGACTTATAATAAATGATAGTCTCGAACGAGTGATAAACTTTAACTTTTGAGCCATTGTTTAGCTGTCTTCTGAACTACAATTTTGAGTTTCTGTCGTTTGAGAAATGATCTGAAGACACGCACACGTGTCCTAAACATTGCAATTTCACTGTAAAACTTTCAGATTGTTTTCCTCAATATTTTTTCAAATTGAATAAATTCAAGTCCTCATTGATTCGTATCTCAAATAAGAGATTAGTTCTCGCAATAAAGTAAGAAATAATAATTAATAATATGAAAACTTGAGAGATAAAAACGGAAACTAATTTTTTAATAATACTTAAACTTTAAACTTGAATAGCATTAAACTGAAGCTCGAATAAGAAGTTTGTGCTAATGATAATTATATGGTTTTTGTATGCTTTGAAGTATAGTCAAAAATCATTCGAATTTCACGGAAAACATTAATTTTCAATATAGGATAAAACGGTAGTTTTCTGATAAATTACAAGTTTCTTAAAATACATGATTTATAAGGGAATTATTAGATGTAAGTCTAATATAAGTTAATCTCACTTTTACTCTATAACCGCCCGCAATGTTAACATTTGATGGACAGAAAATTTTGATTAATTGTCGTAAACTCTATACATTTTTGTAATTTTGAAAACTCTCACTCTATAGAGGTTACTATGAATTACTTAAAATAGATTTGAAATTATATTTCATAAAAGATTGATTATAACTTTTTGATGTTAGAAAGATTAATGAAATATTGGGTACATTTAAACTGACAGTAACTTATATTTTAATTCAAATAGATATGATTCAACTTATAACTTATGTCCATTTGTGAGTTACTTGTGATATATATTAAGCTGAAAAAGTTTCTCTGACTTTATCAGAACACTTGATTGAACAATTCATGAACAAGTTTTTAACTTCATTTTTGCTTTAGTGTGCAGTTTATTTAGTTTAATTTGTTTTAACTTTCCTTGAAATATAATTAATAAAATATAGGCTTCAATAAATTGTTAATTAAAATTCATAAGACATTCAACAGATTTATCGATAAAATATGCATTGAAAGGCACACCCTTTCGACTTGTTGTCAGTGTTTGTTTCCAAGAATTCTTTCTCCAATGGCTATAAACTTGAATAAAATTGACAACTTTTCCTTAAATGTCGAAATAGGCAACGAAAATATAATTTTTCTCATGAAAACAATTTTGAATTTTAAGAAGAAATTGTTTCTCTCGTTATCGATGTTTCGAGATATGCACCGAAAGAGAGAAAAGAAAAATAAGAGAAAAAAATAGTAATAACTCGATATTACTTTTTTGAGTTATGAAACACGTGAAGTAGCGATCCATCAAATTCAAGAGAAAGAAAAATATGTTTTTAACTATTGAAGATTGCTTTATAGTTAATTAAATGAAACAAATAAAAAGGAAATGTTAAATTACAAGAAAATTAAAGCATTTTGTTTTCGAGGTTTCAATGCATTGATTGCTCAGCATTTTTCAAACTCGCATTCAATTAAATCAGAAAAGTAGTAAAGCGTACGCATAGTTGAAAAAAAGTGATGATAATTATGATCATCATTGAGAGATAGATGGAAGGCTTCTCTTCAGTGTTTATACTTTGAAATACCGGTAGAATATGCGCATTCTTGAGCTCATCAATCAATGGGTTGGGTTACTATTGTGACAGTGATAGTGACTTCTGAGAAGGTTCTTTCCAAAGTCGATACCAAGACTTGAATGGAGACAATATTTGATCTTTTGCTATGAAACTGTCTCGTTTTCTTTCTCTTTGAAATATTGTTAACACTCTTCCTATTTCTCTTGAAAATTCAATTAAAAACAGAAACTCTATATTTTAATGAAGAGTAGAAAGTTCATAGAGTTTATAGAAAGAGCTCATTTCAATTACTTGAACCCTTTTATTGAGTTTCAAGTTCATGAGGAAGTATAAGAAAATCTTTGTTCATTTAGTACAGGAATCTCAGAGGCTTTTTCAATATAACAGGTATTAAATATTGCATTAAAACCATTAAATATTTAATTAGAAATTTTTTAAGAATTAAGAATAATTTATTCATTGCAACACATTTTTATCAATTAAGATTCAAAATAATTTATAGTTAGGAATAAATTATCACGATTTCATGCATTTAATGATGTATTGAGTTTATTCTGAGAAATTCTTGAATGACAACTAGAAAAAGTTTTTCACGGCTTCAATAACTATCATTACTAAGTGTTAATTACAAATGTCTTTTTGTCGTCTCTTACAAGCATTTCTTCAAATCAGTGGTAAATATATAGACGAGTTTTTACAAAAGACACTTTACCTGCTGTAAGATTTAAATTCTCATTTGAAACGTCAGCTTATAATTAAGTCTGAAATTTACTGGAAATGCATGACTAAAAATTCAAATATTGCTGATCTCTTCAAAAATTCTCAAACTGCTAACAAATGAAATTTTTGTAATTAATATTAGTATCAATTTTCACATGATTTTATATTCTTGTCTTCATTATTACAATATTCTCTCATAGAATTTGAATATTCAGTTCAATAAAATAATTTCTTAAATTTTCTGTTAAGTTGAATATTTTCAAAGAAAAGAAAGACGTGTTAGAAATTTCTGATTTGATTTGCATTAAAGCTTACAAAAAAACTTTTTGTATCAATAAAATCAAAACAATCGTATAAATAGCTGAACACTACGAAGTATTTATTGCTAACATTGAACTATTTTGACACTAAAACCTGGTTTAGACTTTTACTCAGAGACACATTTTGAAAAGCATAAAATTGATACTAAACTTAATTATCTAAACCTCCGGTTCTATTCGTTTATCTTCATCTATGAAGACCTGCAACGTTTTACGCTTCTTTGCAAAAATGTTTTCCTTGTGCGGCAAAAACTACTTTAAAAGCTCTCCACTTTCATCTTTGGCTTATTCTCATATATTCTTTTCTACCCATTTCTTATTACACAGACTTTTACGCACTCAACTCTCAGGTTTAACTTTTTTCACTTGTTTAGGAAAATACCAGATTTGCCTAATCTTTCAAAAACATTCAAAATTTAGGTTTAAATTCAATTTGTAACAAATGGATGAAGTTTGAAACAAAACTAATTTTTCGTCAAATAATTATAATATTCATTTGAATTTCATTTTTCAAATTAATATTTTTAACATAATAAATAAATTGTGTTTTTCACAGAATGAGACACAATATTGCGACAAAAAACCATTTAAACAAATATATCATATTAAAGGAATTGAGAAATATTGTCAACTCGTAAATGTATTGACGAAACATAAATAGGCACTCGGCTTATGCACTAAAGTGACACTATATTCCCCATATGAATGCCAAATGCTTTAGACTTAAACATTCTTAACAAAAATATATGTTTACTTTGAGTTCATTTCGACCTAAAAACTAGAATCAGTGTTAATACGATGGGAAAAGTGTGTCTGTCATTAACAGTGAAAAGTTTGTGTGGTATCATTAAATTAAAAACCATTAGCCATCAAATATTTTATCCGATAGATAGGGGTTTTCAATGCCAATGATTTGAGTTTTTAAAGCTTTTTTATAACTCTAAGAAAGTTTTATTTTAATGACTTTTAACATTTTAACGATAATCTATTTTTCATCGGAATAGCAAAATATATTTGTTTCATCTCTTTTTAAAATAAAATCTAACTTTTAACACAACTGCTTCTACTCATAAACTGAGAATTATTTTCTATTGAAATGAATAAAAAGGACCAATAATTTTAAATTTAAGTAATGACTTCCCGCTATAAATACTCGCTAAATATCTTTTAAGTCAAAAAATCTTTCACACTTTGCCATTAGTATTACTTATGGTATGTTTATAAAGACAAATGACATGCTTACGAAAATATAAGTTTTGCTTTAAAAATAAAATATTTTTCAAACCCGATAATTAAAAGTCTGCAATTTTTTGAAAGAATATTTACCATTTAAATTAAGGGTTTCTTATTTTACAAGAAAAACTGAAACACTAAAACATAATAACCATATTTTTAAGCATGAATTATGAATATGTTTGTGAATAAATTTTAAATAAATATTAAGAATGTTTGCCCTCATGTAAAATATTGGACATAACATCAAATAAATTGCAAAAATTAATGAATAAATTTCAATCTGAGGCAAAATAAGCAATCCTTCAAGTTTATAAACTTGGTTTTAATTATATTTTAGATAAGATTATACATCAATCAATTAGAATAATCAATGTGTTTGTAAACCATTTCCGTTTTATTTTCTCTAACTTATTATTAGCTTTTATTAATTCAATTTAAAGCCTAACTCAACAATCTTTGACCTGATATAAGTTGTATTAAACTAATGAAATATAAGTTTCGGAAGCATTGATCGTAATTACAAGTGCGCACATTCTCTTCATGAAGATATTGATATGAAAATGTCAAGAAAGCTAAGAATGCAGTCCTCACTCTTCTTTCATCTTCATAATGAAATGTAGTGTTTATTTGAAGAATATATTTCCTCGAGATATCTATAACGCCGTCAACTAATAACAAGTGTTGTTATTGTTTCGAAAGCCCTAAACAGTAAATCATATATGAATGTAAGGATATTAAATCAATAAAGAGACTAAATATGAGCACTCATATGAATGCGATATTGAAAGTTAAACAATAATACATGCATTGTTTAGGTATTTGTTGATAAAAGTTTGGCCATTGTCTTGCAATAGATTTCTATTCAAAAGATATAGATTAATACTAAAGTTAGTACACAGTATGATATACCTTAAGAAACTTTAACTTATCAATAGTTTGTTCTAATAGAGTGAGGATTTGGAAAAGAATTGTCAAAATTCTCTCATTCCTTCTCAAGTGATCCAACAGTTACTGGAATGCATTTAATCCTAGGAATGCAGTTTCATTACCAGAAGCTGAAGCTCTCTATCAAATTCATCAGTTATTATCTTCAATGAGAGAAAGTTGAGAAAAGAATCAATTTTTCGAAGTAACTTGAGATCAAACTTCTCCAGATCGTCATTCTTGAGTATGATTTAGAAAAACAAATTAAACATAACATAAAATATTTTCCAACCAAACAAAATTTGATTTGATATCTGCCTAATAAAGGCATAGAGATATGCGAATGCATTCTAAAAATGTTTTAAACTTTGAACTCAACAAAAAGGGGATTTTTCTACTTTTTCAAAGTATTGAAATATTCAAATTGTTGTCAAATATATTTTACATATAATATTCTTCTGAATATTTTGATAGAACTAATAACTAATGCATGAATAACTTATTCTTTTCAAAAGTTATATAAGTTATGCGCTTTACTAAGAAGTAAAGTAATGCAAATATTTTTTCAAAATGCAAAATTCAAGTTTGAATGCTATTGAAATATTTCAATTTAATGATCAAAAAATTGTATTGAGTTTTAAAATTTCTATTTTTTATTTACATTTCAAAAATCTTGTTGTAAAGGGAAAAAACATTGAAATATATTATAAAATTTTAATCAT
>JAQFXV010000796.1:0-17871 GCA_034694065.1 Camisia spinifer
TTCATAACAATATGTTTGACGACAACACGGAGTGACCACAGGATTGTTCAATATTTCTAAACATATTCCACACAATAATTCATCGTTTTCTGATTGATTTAAGCCAACGAATTGGCATTTTTCATATCCGGGCATTTTAAATATCAAAACATAGTCAGAAAATACATTAAACTTCTAATTAATTATTTGATAATAAGTAAAAAAAATTGTGTTTTGAATTATACAGAAATTAGTCGTACAAAAAGTGACTCAAAGCTCGATCTTATTGGCTCTTATAATATATTTTTTATTTAAAACTTAAGGTTTATTTAAAGGGTAATCAAAGGGTAAACTTGATGTTCACGCAGTTATTACTTATCATAATATCTAATAAGGTTCTCAATCTATTAGTAAAGCCCAATGGGCTCACACTTTAAACCATTTTTTGCAATCATTAATTTATTATTTTGAGACCAATTTATTGTCACTATAAGTACGCATTGATTCCACACAATAGTTCGTCGCCTTCTCTTTGATATAAGTCAACGAATTGGCATTTTTCCGGCCAAATGTAATGTCAAAAAATATATTAAACTTCTATTTAATTGTTTAATAATATGTCAAGAGAAAAATGAATTTAAGTGTTGAGTAAAAGAAATTTTTTGAAATGAGTTACAATCTTGAATAGAGTCAGTTTTAAGAGTCTAAATATTTTTTCTCATAATAAAAAAAGATTAGGTAATCATTTTATGATAAAAAGCTTAAGTCTGATCAGAATTCACAGATACTTTCGTATTTTCTATTGCTTTCTTTCAATCCGTTTCTCCTCTTATCTTTATTTTGAAATAGATTCCACATAATTATTATTTTCAAAATAAGTTTATAAAAATGTTCAATAACATTATTGAAAAGAATAATAATTTTATCAGAAAAAAACATTTTAGTTGTGAAACATGCACTTTATTCATTTTGTGATTCAAATCTGATTCAGACTTTATCTATAAATGAAAATATAGAAAAAATTTGATAACTTTTCATCATTGAGTTCATGGAATGAAAATTTCTTTTGTTTTAAGGTTTGATAATTTTATATTTACTGAATTGAAATTATCTTTTTCCAGTTGTCTATGAAATATTGATTCCCACATTGAGAAAAATGAGTCTTATTTCACTAATTAATTGTAAAGAAAGTAAATTCATGATAGAATAATTCAAAATCTTCTATTTTTTGCTTAAAATTTCCAAATCATTTGGTGATTGGTTTTTAGCTCTTAAAACAGGTGTTTTTGCACATGTTTCGAACTTTTTAGAAACATTGATTGCTATTTTATTTGACTTCAAAGGAAATAAAATGAGTGAATTTTCATCTCTTATCCTGTATTTCGAAATCGAAACAAATATTCTTTAGTTTATTCTGAAAATTTTCATACAAAATACAGGACATTGTGAATGAAAACTTACTTTTCATTTGGATGACTCATGAAGAAGATATCGATGTAATCAATAGCTATCGAATCATTTGGATCAACAGTTCCAGAAGAGGTCCACTTGAATGTAAGATCACTCGTAGGATCGATTTTATTTCGGTTTCGGTTATCGGTTTCATTAACATATAAGAAAACATAAAATTTGTTCGGTTGTAACATCTTCGAAGTCCTCATGATTTTTATACTTGTCTTTTCACTTATTATCACAAATTTGAGCTCAAGATCATTGTTTTCACTGAGAGAAAGCGAATTAACACGTAGAGAGATTTGGTATTGAAATACTTGAAAAAAAAGATAGAGAAAAATAATTATTCATCGCTTGATTATTATTAAAGACAATAATTATTACAACAATACGGAAAATTAGCTCCAAGTTTGAGAAAGAAAATTCCCTTCGGATATGGTTTAATTGAATCCCAATATTTAGGCCAGTTTGTCATCATTCGACATTTTACATTAGATTTACCACAATCAGCACATCGACCTGTAATATATTATTATAATACAAAGAGACAGATCAAAGTTAGGAAATCATTAATCTTAAGCAAATATCTACACTTTGAATGCTAATAACAGTTAAGTTCGATCATTGATGAGGCTCAGAATCTTAAATATGTCATAAGCAAAGCATTGAATTCTACATATAAAAAATATCTCACCGGTTAGAGATACTATTCTCAACTTTTGTATGCAAACGAATCATAAAATAAGGACTCTTTTAAGTAATTCTATTAATATATATAAATACATATTTCAGGGGTTAGCACATAAAAAATATTTAATTAAATCGTTTGGTCCCCTCTTTGGTTATTTATAGAATTTTGAAAAATTAGTGCTTTCGCCTTTTCATGAAATTGAAAAATCTAGACAAATAATTTAGAGAATTGACCATTTTTGCTATTTTAAGTTCAATTTTCATTTTATCTAACTATTTTCAATAGATTTCGGGCGAATTTATGAAAATTGTCGAAAAAAATTAATGAAAAAAAATTTGGTCATTCAAATTTTAAGTAAAGAATAAAAAATATAAGTAAATATTTGACCTGTTTTTAGCACATATTATATAACATATTAGAGGGTTAGTACATAAAATATTTTCAATGCTCTGGTCATAAGTTAAAAAATTCAACTAACAATGTAAATTAGAGGAGAATTGGTCAAAATTCTGATTTCAAGTTTTTGCGATTCTTTTCGAAGAAGGTTTAAATATTCATTGATCATAATATACATGTATAGTCGTACAAAATATTTATATAATGTTAAAGTTCTTGAGTTATTCCTAAAATCTTAAAAAATAACTCAATAAATCATGTAATAAATTATAGAATTCGAACAGACCCTCAGTAAATATATCATAATGAGGACAGTCATATCCCACAGGTTGGCAATGAGAATGTTTATCATTGAACGCTTGATAGAAATCAATGGCTCGTTGATGAGAACATCGCCATTTTAGAGTATCATTATGACCACATCCCGGTTGATTTTTACCACCGTTAGGATAGAAATCAAAATACCCATCAAGTACCTTCTACCAAAAAGATTCCAATCAGTGTGTATGACATCGACTTTAGATGCGTCGGTTTCGGACAAACGAGCTTCTATAAAGTGAAACAGAGGTTCCGCTGGATCCAGACCTTTATATTCGATTGAAATTTAAGCTTAGTATATATTAATGATGACCTACGAATTTTCAGACCTGTTATCCGTCCAATCTTTGGATTATCAAATTTTTCCCCAACAAAACTACATAAATGAGCTCCAAGACTATGACCAATCAGATGAAATCTCTCAATATCTATACCAAACGTTTCGTGGATTCTAAAATGAAAACAGTCATGTATAACATTGATTAAATCAAAAACTCAAATGGTTGATAACGATATTTGATAATTAAATTTAAACCTTGTTATGAAGTGAGCTATCATAGCGGCCACCGTTTTAGCAATTCCTATACAAATAGGATAAAAAGAGCTTTGTGACTTCCACTCGACTATTATTAAATTGGACTGACTTTCAATATCTTTTTTAAGAAAACTATAGCGAATTGACTTTAAAAAATTAATTAATTGCAATTAATTATAACTAAAATCAATATTGAATCTACAGAAAAATGCTAACCGCTTGCCAGGATGTCTTATCATAGAAAGCATTGTATCCGTGAACAAGTAAAATAACTTTGAGTTTCGAATCAATTGACGTTTTTTTAAGTTCTTCTAAAGTTGGATTATATTTAAAAAAAATTGATGCTTATCGGGTTCTTTCACTGTATACAAGAAAAATTTCGTATTGTGTTTATCGGGTAGAATAGGAAGTATACTAAAAGTTCGTGGAGTTCCCACATAATAATTATCAGCTACAAAACAGCCTAAATCTGGAAAACAAATCTTTCCCGGCATATCTGTAATCATAATTTTATTCAAAGTTATTTCTCTACTGTTGAAATATATGCAAAATTTCAATACAATACTTCTTAGTATTGGATTAGATTTATAAATATCAATCCATTTTTTATCACTTTCCATTGATCGAACAGATAAGTCGTTTCCGTACTTCTTTGAAATGGCACTAAAAACTTCTTTGGTTAAATTTTTATTAAGGCTCTCATAAGGCTCTATTAAGGTTCTTGATTTGATTTGGTGTTAGTAAATTTGTGGACTTATTTTTAGGATTTTCAGTTCGATTTCTTGACTTGTTTTTAGTTTGCTTTCCTTTTCTGCTAGATTTAGATTTTTTTATGTTTATCTGAATTTGGAAAACAACGTATAATTTTTTGAATTTTCATAAAATATAAATATAATTGTCGAACCTTTATTATTTGGCTCAATTTCCTTAAGAGGTGATGCTTTCTTCACAATCATATCTTTCTCATCATTATTAAGTATTTCTTCTGCATTCATAGTTGTACTCATTTGTAATTCAATATTTTCATCTGATATTTTATAATTATTATTATTTAATTTAAACTTTGAAAAACATTCTGGAACTTTAAAATTATCGATTTGTGAATCACAGTCAATAAGACTGTAACTAAAATCGATCCTTTAAAACCAAAGTTCTTATCAAGGTTGATAAATATGTTTGAAGATTCTTATGCAATGTGATCTTAAATTTTTGATTTTTTATCTACATTATTCAAATTTAACGCTAGCGCTCAGAGGTCGGGTATCACGAGCACACTCAGCGCTCACTCGGGAATTAGGAACGCTCAACGCTCACGCTCGGCACCTAACGCCAAAGCACTTTTGTAAATATATTGAATGTGGTTTTAATAACTTTATACTGGTATACTCTGTATTCTGATTATTTTTTAACTTATATGTTTTTATGTAGATGTTTATGCAATTAATGTTTACTCACATTTTTTTAACTCCTAAATTTTGCTTAAATATAAGGTATGAAAACTACATGAAAATAACAAGACAATCAATCATATTAAATAATAAATATAGATTCACCTCTGTTTTTATCTATTTTTCTGTTACTGGTGATAATTTTTTCGCTGCCATCATCAAAATCAATGTCTCCATCAAAATGATCAATCTCAGTATCATCTTTTGATTTTCGCTTGATATTCTTCTTGGAGAATACGAACTCAATGTTAAAAAATTGCAAAACAATAAAGAGGAAAATATTGATTTACATTTATACAAACATGAATATAACTTAATACATAAGGTTGTTATTAACTTATAAATCAGACTGAAATATAATATTTTCTAAGAATTCAAAACTTTCAGTGATAAATAAAAGATACTGTAAGTAAAAAATTTAATTTCATTAATTCATGGATTCAATGATATGATCAAATTATGTGTTTGCTATTGCTTTCCCTAAATCTGCTTCTCCTCATATTTTTACTTCTAAATAGATTCCACATTATTCTTATTTTCAATATAAGTTCATAAAAATATTCAATGATATTATTGCAAAAACAAATAATTTTATAAGTAAAAACATTTTAATAGTGAAATATTCAGTTGACTGATCGCTCAAATCTGATACAAACTTTATCTTTGGAATTATAAATAACTTATAGTATAATTTAACAACTTTCCACCATCTATTATATTAATTACGAGTGTTTATTACATGTAAATAAAAGGAAGACATCTTCTATTATTTAATAAAGTTTGAATTTTTTCGCCTTATATTTTCCTTATTAAACTATGAATAAGTGAAGTTTTGTTGAGATCTAAAGTTTAAGTGTTAAGTTATAAAATATCAAATCTGTTAATTTTCGTCGTTACACAATATTTCATTTTCCATTACTATATGAAATATGGCATAAATTCAATTGAAAAATTTTTATTTAAACTTGAATTCAGAAAATTAAAATTTAATAAAACAATCAAAAAATCAACACTCAATTATTAATAGCGTTCGTTTACGAACGGGTCTCTCCCCAGTTCAGATTATAAACGACAATTTCTTTAGGCTTAAGTTTGTAATTTTATATTTGCTAAATAGAAATAATCTTGAATGAGCTGTTTATCAAATATTTAATTTCACACTGAAAGCAATTAAAAATGAAACCAAATTTTTTACTAATTTATGATAAAGAATGTTAATTAATAATGGATAAAATTAAATAAAGCTGATCTAATGATTTAAAACTTTTATTAGCCTAAAACTTCCAAATAATTTGGCAATTGATTTTTAGCTCTTAAATAAGGGGCTTTTGCACACGTTTCGAACTTCGTCAAGACATTAAATCCTATTGTATTTGACTCCAAAGGGCATAAAATGAGGGAATTTTCATCTCTTATCCTGTATTTCGAAATTGAAACAAATATTCTTTAGTTAAGCTGAAAATACAGGACATAATAAATGAAAACTTACTTATCATTTGTATGACTCATGAAAAAGATATCGATGTAATCAATAGCTATCGAATCATTTCCAGGATCATCAGTTCCAGAAGACGTCCACTCAAATGTAAGATCACTCGTGGAATCAATTTTAGTCTCATTAAAATATAAGAAAACACTAAAATTGTTGGGCTTTAATATGCGTGAAGTCCTTACGATTGTTATATTGGTATTTGTCTTTTCACTTATTATCACAAATTTAAGCTCAAGATTATTGTTTTCGCTGAGAGAAAGTTCATTTACATGTAGAGAGATTTGATATTGAAAAACTTAAAGAAATTATAGGGAAAAAAAATAAATACTGCTTTATCATTATAACAGATATTTAATTATTACAACAATACGGAAATTGAGCTCCAAGTTTGAGAAAGAAAAATCCCTTTGGATATGGTTTAATTGAATCCCAATACTGAGGCCAGTGTCCCATCATTCGACATTTCACATTAGATTCCCCACAATAAGCACATCGACCTGTAATATATTAAGTTAAAGTTAGCAAATCATTAATCGTAACCAAATGGTTATACTTTGAGGGCTAATAAAAGTTAAGTTAAACCATTGGTTCTAAGACTTGAAACTGAGAATCATGAATAAACTATAAATTCATAGAATTTTCTTAAGAATCTAAATCATAGAAGTATAATTCAAAATTCTGATTCCAAGTTTTCGTGATTCTTTTCAAAGGGTTTAAACTTTCATTGTTTATAATATATTGTACACTGCATGTATAGCCTCTCAAAATATATAATATAAACTTCTTGATTTATTCCTAAGCTCTCAAAAAATTATTTAATAAATTGTATCCTGAAATTCGAACAAACCCTCAGAAAATATTTCATAATTAGGACAGTCATAACCCACAGGTTGACATTCAGAATGTTTATCATTGAACGCTTGATAAAAATTAATGGCCCGCATATGAGAACATCGCCATTCTAAAGTATCATTATGACCACATCCCGGTTGATTTATACCACCATTAGGATAGAAGTCAAAATGACCCAACATGTCTTTGATACCAAATAAGTTCCAATCAGTGTGTATGACATCGACTTTAGATGCATCGGTTTCGGACAAACGGTCTATTGTTGATTGAAACATAGGTCCCGCTGGATCCAGACCTTTAAAATCATTGTTGAAATTTCAACCTAATATATATTCATATATGTTTTAAATGATGAGTTTTCAGACCAGTAATCCGTCCGATCTTTGGATTATCAAATCTTCTACCGACGAGACCACATAAATGAGCTCCAAGACTATGACAAATTAGATGAAATCTGTCTAAATTTATTCCAAACGCTTCGTGAATTCTAAAAAATGAAAACAAACATATTCAAAATTACATGATCCAAAAGCTATTCATATAAACAATGATAATTAAATTTGAACCTTGCGATGAAAAAAGCTATCATTGCGGCCACTATTTTAGAATCTGATATACAAGTGGGATAAAGACAGGCCTTTGACGCCCACTCGACTATTATTAAATTGGACTGACTTTCAACATCTTTTTTCAGAAAATTATCGCGAATTAACTTTTAAAAAATTGAATTATTTGCAATTAGTTATAACATAAAATTGAAATTAAATCTACAGAAAAATGCTAACCGCTTGCCATGATAAATTATGATAGGCATCATTATATCCATGAACAAGAAAAACAACTTTGAGTTTAGGATCAATTTTTGTTTTTTTAAGTTCTTCTAAAGTTGGATTATATTTAAAAAGTTGAGACTTATCGGGTTCTTTCACAGTATACAAGAAAAATTTTGTATTTAGAGAATCGGGTTCGCGAGTAAGTACACCAATAGCTCGTGGAGTTTCCTCATAGTAATTATCAGCTATAAAATAATTATTTAAAATTATTTCATTACTGTTGAAATATATAAAATTTCCATACATTAAGTTACTTCTTAGTGTTGGATTTTATTCATAAAATTTCACCGATCGAACAGATAAGTTGTTCCTGTACTTATTCGTAGTGACACTAAAAATTCTTTATTAGCTTTGGTTAAATTTTTATTGAGATTTTTATATTTCTCTATTTGATTTGGTTTTAGAAACATTCTGTACTCATTTTTAAAATTTTCATTTCGTTTTCTTAATTTGTTTTTCGATTGCTTTCTCTTTTTGTTCACTTTATGTTTTTTAGGTTTATCTGGATTTGGAAAACAACTTATATTTTCATAATTTGTAACTATTATATCAATATAACCTTTAATATTTGACTCAATTTCCTTAAGTTTCTTCATAATCACATCTTCCAACTCTTCATCACTCAAATCTCCTGACCATTTACCAAAATTTTCAATAAAACCTTTTTCAATCTTATCATTTTTTGAAAAATTATCCAAAACTTTTGTTCTCTTAGAAAAAACCAATTCACTTATTTTTACGATTGATAAAATATGAATAAAAATGATAAATAACTCATAAAATAGTCTCATAATATTTTAAGTTATTCTACTTTAAACGTAATTAACATATCACTTAATCAATTAATTCAATAATCAAAGTAATTTAATATATGAAATATTTTAATTAAAAGCAATGTTGTAATAAAATTAGACATGTTTCGGGTCAAAAATATGTATAGGCAGCCAAATTTTTGTATAAACTCATCATTTATAGAATAATTTTGTCAAGAATTAGTCGATTAAATAAAGATTTTATAAAATGGTGATTTACTTCTGAAAACTGAACTTTTAACAGTTACACCCCTCGAAAAATTATTAAAACAAATTCTATTCAATCAAAACCAGTATTTAAAATTTATTAAATCTGCTTTGTTTTACTTTTGTTAAATTTATATTCAATTACTACTTAACAATTGAGAATTAATCATTACAATTCTCACTAATTGTCAAACCTTTATTATCTGGCTCAATTTCCTTAAGAGGTAATGCTACCTTCACAATCACATCTTTCTCATCATTATTAAACATTTCTGCTCTATTCCGATTTGAACTCATTTCTAATTCAATATTTTCATCTGATATTTTATAATTATTATTATTTTTATTCAATTTAAACTTTGAAAAACATTTTGGATCTTTAAAATTATCGCTTTGTTTATCACAGCCAATAAGACTGTAACTAAAATCGATCCTTTAAAAGCAAAGTTCTAAATCACTATCATCTCCAGAGGCTGAGTATATAGCCCGACACAGACATCAAAATTTTGAAAATTAGTTATAAATACCATAATATGTCTCACAATATTTTGAGACTTTTGCGAATATCTTGAATATGGCTTTAATAACTTTATATAAAAAGAATATATTTTGATTATTTTCTGATATGTTTTTATGTAGATGCATATGTTGTGATCAATATAATGTTTACTTATAATTATTTTTCAACTCCAAATGTTTCTCTAGCATTAATAAAAGGTATGAAAATAACATTACGTTAATATATTAAATAATAGATTCACCTCTGTTTTGATCTATGTTTCTGTTATAAGTGATAATTTTTTCTCTGCCATCATCAAAAAGTTCATCAATGTCTGCAGCAAAAGGATCGATCTCGTCTTTCGATTTTCCTTTAAAATCATTATTCTTGGAAAAAACAAACTCATTGCTCAAAACATTCAATACAATAAAGAGTGAAATTATCATTAATTGATAAATTAAATTCATTATGAAATTAATTTAATGAAAAACAAAAAATGATTTACTTTTATACAAAATGAATATAATATAAATAAATACATAAGGTTTTAATAAACTTATAAATCAGACTGAAATACGATATTTTCTAAGAAATCATAACTTTATTGATAATAAAAGTAAAGTTAATGCATTATTAATAAAATTGAAAAATCTTAACTAACTCATGGATCTAATGATATGCTCGAATGATATGCAATTCAATTATATGCTTAAATTTTCCAAATATTTTGCAATTGTTTTTTAGATCTTAAATAATGCGTTTCGTTAAAAGTTTAAATTTTTATGGAGACTTTCAAATGTATTTTATTTTACTCTAAAGAACATAAAATGATTTATTTTTTCTGTCAGTTATTAATTAATGTTTGTAGAGATCAGTCCCTGAATTGTTGGAACTCATTGTTCATAATAATGTTTGAACTATTTATTGAATAGGCTTGAGTTAAAGAATAGCTTAGAATTAAAGAATAATATAAAAGATTAGAGGTAATAATTTACAAAAATGACTTTATTTTCACATTAATCAGAACAATGGCTTCAATTCTTTTGGAGCTAAATTAACTGATATTTTATTCGGTACTTTTTCACAAGTTTTAAATTTGGCCTCAACTTTATGTTGAATTTGATTGGACTGAACCGGACACAGAACGAACGAATTCAAATCCCGTACTCTATTAAATGAAAAAATATTGATTTTGGAGATTTCTATTCGCTAAAACGCCTTAACAAATAAAGTGACAAAATATTCACAAAACTTACTTAACATTTGTGTGACTCATTTGATTAATTTCAATAAAATCTATGCCAATACTTTCCAAATAGTCTACATATCCATCTCCTGTCCATTGAATTATGATTTCAGGTGAAGAACCGATTTTCGTTTCGTTTACATATAAGAAGACATAAACATTGTTCGGTTGTAGAAAATGTGAATTCTTTACAATTGTGATCGTCTCAGAAGAACTTTTTATGGTAAAATGGAGCTCAAGCTTATTGTTCTCACTCATTGAATTCTCACTTATATGTAAAGCGATTTGATGGTGAAATACTTATGGTATAAATTCAAGAATAAATTAATGAGTATTTAAACATTGAATTCAGTAATTCTTACAACAAAAATCAAGTTTAGGTCCAGTTTCGAAAAAGTAATTACGGCTTTTATCAGGCTTTACGGACCAATAGTCTGGCCAATAACCTATCATTCGACACTTTTCTCCCACATCTCCACACGAAGCACATCTGCCTTCTAGAAAAGTCTTATAATCCGGACAGTCATAGCCAACGGGTTGACATTTTGCTTGTTTATCAAAGAATGAATTGAATAATTCAATCGCTCGTAAATGAGAGCATCTTGAAAATGCTCCTAAAGTAACGCCGTTTATAATTTCATTCGACAATTTATTTGGTTTACATCCAGGCTGAGTATAACCACCGTTTGGATAGAAATCGAAGTGACCGATTGGGTCCTTAATACCAAAGCCTTCATCGGAAGAGTCGGTGTGTATGATATCTATTTTGATTGCTTCGCCAGCCGATAACTTTTCGCTAAATTCATTCATTAAGTGTCGGGATGGGTCTAAACCTGATTAATTCAAATATCATTAAAGTTTGAGAAAATTTATTAAATTTTTAACAAAACAAACCCGTCATTCGCCCAAACTTTGTGCGAAGTTTTTTTGCAGTCCAACTACACATATGAACCCCAATATCATGACCAATACAATGAAGTTTTCTGAAATCTAACTTACTTATTGACTTTGAAATACTATTTACAAAGAACGCCAACATCGCTGCCACAACTTTACCATTGGTTTTGGCCATTGGAAAGAGAACATTTTCAGCTCCTTTTGTCCAATCGATTACTATTACATTACTGTCATTTGTTTTCGTTAATATATTTATACGAAGTTTCTGTGCAAACATCAAAATTTAAATAAAAACTAACCATCAGTATTTGAAACAACAAAAAAAAGAAAACATTACTTCTTGCCACGAATCAGATTCTTGATATCCATCCCAGAATCCATGAACTATAAGAACAGTTCTACGTTTTGGATCATATGAAGAACTTTTTAGCTCTGCAGGACTTGCATTGAATTTAAAGGTTTGGGCTTTTTTGGGATTTTTCGAAGTGTATAATAAAAATTTAGCGTCAATATAATTGGGTGTTTCGGGCAATAAACTGAAAGCTCGTTGAGTGTTAACGAAGTAGTTTTCAGCTACAAAACAGCCCAATTCAACAAAACAAGTCTTTCCCGGCATATCTTCATAATGGTTAGGAATAAATTAAAGATTATTTCAAGCGATCATTTACAATAAAATAAATCAATAGTAAATTACATTTTAATAATGGTTTTGAATGCAAGATATTGAGCCACTTCGGCTTCTTATCCATTGAAACCTCATCTTCACTCGAAAAAATATTTGGATCTTTTCTATATTCCTCACTGATTCGTTCATACACTTCTTTATATGATTTCATTAGGTTTTTATTGAGCTCTCCATATCTTTTCATTTCATAGGGTTTGTTCGTAGAAGGTTTTGAAGTAGTTATTGGTTTAGCTGTAGTGACAATCATTTTAGTGGTCATCTCAGAATCGATGGTCACTTTATCATCACTATCATCTCTTTTTCGACGAATCAGTTCCATTCCTATTCAAACACACCTTATTATTGTGAGTTTTCATATAATGTAAACTATATGGATATTAATTAAACAAATCTGAATAATTTAAACTTCGAGTTATAACTATAAAAATATGAAAAAAATTAGTTTTCAAAAAAACAAAAAAATTACTTAAAATCTACCAAATCTCTCATTTAAATAACCATTTGATATTTCAAAGGATAAGCTCAAACCTTCTTCAGTTGACTTGTCGTCATCATCAGTCATGTCATCTTTAAGAATCGAATCTTCATTTGCAATTACAGTTTTTTGTTGACCTCTTGTACTGATACTAATGAAAGAACTATTCTTAAGTGTAGATAAATCTTTAGAGCTAGATAGGGATCCATTAAGTCCATCGGGTGTCTTAAATTCAATTTTCATAGATTTAGACAATACTTTCGGAAGTTTTCTAGATTTAGTATTTTTCCGTGAATTAATGAGTACCTTTCTCGCAATTTTCGATTTGTCTGAACTTTCAGTATCAAAAGCTTCATTATTAGAATCTGCAGCCAATGATTTTGGATCATATATTGTCTTTGATTTTGTATTTGTTTCTGTTATTGAATGATAACAAGTTAGATAATCATATTTAGCATTATTAAATCCTTACTTTTTAGTTTGTTCTTATCCAAGAAATAACAGACCATTGCTAAGTCTCTCAGTTCATCATTATCTTGGTTTCTAGTTCTGAACTCAGGTAACCAACGACTAGACTTAATGAGTTCCTTAAAGCCATTTCTACTTCTTGGCTGATTATTTATTCCACCACTTATTTTAAATTCATTATTCCCATCATTTTTGAAAAGCTGCTCATCCTGTTTAATACCAGTCGATTCGTCATCTTCTGTATCAATTTGAGACCTAACAAATTGATTAGTTGTCACATATAATAGAATAAATGAAAAAATCAATGTTTTATAAAGTGGTTTCATTATGTACATGAATATGAATTAAGCATATTAAACATGACTGACTTTCTTGAATTAATTAGTTGTGTCACTTATTTGAACATAAGGTATATTTAAATATGTAATTTAATATTAACTTTATTTGAAAATATAAACTTATGCATCACTTTTAATTATTTGAATTGTTTGAACTTTTAAATGATCAATTCATTCAAGTGAAGCACAAGAAATCAAAGGAATTTAATTCATTATTGTCTACAGTTAAATACAAACTATATTGAGATTAACTCAAACCATATGAGAAGGCGAAAAATTTCTAAAGAATCATTTAATAATATTTAACTTAAATGAATCACAAATAAAATAAATTCTGAGTTAAGACCACATATCTGACTAAGCAATCATTAACACACATAAAACAGCACTGAAATTACACTTAAAATTTAAGATAATTCCCAGAAAGTATGAGTTCCAGTTCAAGTCTTATTTCAGAAATGGATTTATAAAATTTCTATCGTGAAAAGTTTTCAACTTTTATAGCAGTATAATTATAAAAGCGTATGGCATGAGTATAGTGAGAAATTATTTATTGATTATATGGCCAAATTCATTGACAAAAATTCATAGATTATTATAAGTTTGCAAACATACACCGTATGTTTATAAGAAAAAATTAATTATTATACAATCCGACAGTAAATAGGACTAAAAAGTTAACTAAGTTAATAATCATTATAAGTTGATTGATTTGGAAATTGTTTTAAGAAATAATGACTGAATATGTGAGTAACAAATCAAAATATATCTGATTCCGCGTCTATACTTGAATTCTTAATCTTGAAGTAAACTTCATCTATTAATGTATAATCAACTGAATAGATATCTTCTTTTGCAGTCATTGGCATCAATTGATAAGAAGTTAGATATCGGGCTAACTTAATAGGCTTCAATTTTGCACACTTAACAAATTCTGCTTTATCATCTTCAATCTTAATCATAGTTTTTACTTTCGGGCAAAGAATCACTGAATTTTGATTTCTTATTCTGTGAAAAATTGATGATCACAAATATTAAGACATTTCTGCTTAGAATAATACAAATACTTGTAATAGATTTAATCCGTTAACATAAATATAGGAAGAAAAAAATCTTAACTCTATAACTAAACCTATTCTTTGAAAATAAACTAATTGTAAGTTTTATAAGAATTACTTTTTATCAATATTACTCATGAAATTTATTTCGATGAAATCAATCTTAATTTTAGTTCCTCTTTGAGTTCTTCTGTAGTCAGTATTTCGTTCCCATTGAAAGCCAGCTTTACTGATGTGACCAACAGTTAAATTATACGGAAATGTGACCAGCAATGTATGCACACCACCCGCCACAACTTTCGACATAATCCTTTTGATGACTAACTTTTTAGGCTTATTATCTAATGTCAAAATATATTGACCTGTAGCTGAGTCTGATGTTTTCGACACATGAAAAGCAATTTGATAGTGATTTACTGAAAACGAGAGAAAATATTTTGTATTCAAACAAATAATTGAAATTTATAATCAATTACAGCAATACTCTTTATTTGCAGATGTATTCAAATAATATTTTCTTCTAATGTTTTTATTAATCTTAAGTTTATTCCAATAGAAAGGATAGAATCCCATTAAATGGCATCCATTATTTTCACATTTTCCACACCTCCCTTCTAAAAATGTTTCCCAATCATTACATTCATAGCCAATTGGCGAACATTTTCCGTGTTCTTTTCCTATTTGTAAAAAATTAATTACGAAAAATTAATCTTAAACAATTCTCTTCTTGAAAAATTAATTCATACCTAAAGCTCGAACCAACATATGGGCTCTGCTATGAGAGCAAGAAATGTCCAAGTCTTCAATCGCAGCCTTAACATAGCCTTCAATGCCTATTGATGTACGACATCCGGGCTGTGCTGTCCCTCCATTTGGGTAGAAATCAAAATCCCCAAAATCGTTTGGGACACCCAATCCTTGGAACATATTATCGGCCATATCTGTATGAACCAGATCTACAATTTGTGCATCTGTTAGAACTAGTTTGAGATGAATGTCTTCAGTCTAATTCAGTTTTATAATAAATTTATAAAATAGTAGAAATAAAATAATTATTTTATTTGCGGTTGATATCAAAGTCCTCACATCAAAGCCCTTTCCCGCTGGATCGAGACCTGTGATTCTGGACACTTGAGGATTATTTAATCGTTTTCCTGCATCTCCAACAGTGTGTGCGCCCAAACTGTGTCCAATCAAATAGAACTTATCATTATTTATTTTATGCGATGATTTATATGTATCGACAACTCTTTTAACCCAAAATGCAATCAAAGCTCCGGTGATTTTAGAGTTAGAAACCGCGTACTTATAAACTGGAACCTATTTTATGGATATTTGATTATTAATAATAAGTATTATTTTCATGAATATGGAAAACAGAACTTTTGCTCCATTGTGCCAATCGACTACTATTACGTTTAAGTTGTTTTGCTTTTGAGACAATAATAAATCTTTAGATTCCTTTAAAGTGAAATAACATTAAATTTTGTTTTAATTCCAAACATGAATACCTTCATCCACGGTTCAAATCCACTCCTGAATCCATGAACTAAAATAACAGTTAGATCTTCAGGATTAAAATTGGACTTAAATAATTGGGTAGAATTTGGTTTATAGGTAAAATTATAAGGTATTTCTCGATTTTTTGCTGTAAATAATAGAAACTGTGGGTTAATTTCCTCGGGTTTCTTTGGAAGCACTCGAAAGGTATCCCCGAGAATGCCTTGAAATTCAGATACACTGAAACATCCGATATCTGTATAACATTCTTTGCCATAATTTCCTAAAGTATAAACGATATAAAAATTTGATACCATTTCGAACAAACGAAAAGTTAATGAAAACAAATATTTTTCAAGCTTTTACTTAATAATTTATGTTTAATTATTGATTAATAACCTTTAATAAGTGGAATTTTATCCCCGAAAAATCTCATGTTGGTGTCATTTTTCAAATTGTATTTGACGTTTACTCTTCTTTGTTTCCCATCAAGCTTAACATCTTCAAAAAATACAACAATCAATCAATTATTCATTGTTAGCTAAAATTTTAAATCAATAATAGTATTCATTACGTCCATCCTTTATAAGTTTTAACAATTTCTTTTCTGAATCAACGCATAAAACTGTGTAAAAACAACGAGTTGAAAGAAATAATAAAATTAATTTTTTATTTGATATCATATTCAAGGTGTTATTTTTCTATTCACATGTGTTTTAAATTAATGCGTTTAATCAACAAATATATATCTACTGCTTTTATTTTTATTGCAATTGAATTTTACTCTAGAGTTTAACGTATTTTTTGAAAATATTCAATCTCAGCTTAAGACAATATAAACTTTTTATTTTCACAATTTATTCATCTCTATTATTGCATTCTTATAAAGCTATTCAATATTAAGTGTGTTACTAGAACGACAAACATAGAATTTGAACCAGTAATAAGTTAACCTCGAAAAGTACTCTTTCGAAGCCTGAAAATTTAAAAAAGGCTTAGAAGAAATTTTAATTTTTGAAACATAATATGAGTAACAATCGAATCATTGGGTACTCATATTGTAAGATTTTGTATTTTCTATACTTTTATCAATGATGTTGATAAACATTTTGCCACTTGATGAGAGATGTAATTTGTTATTGTTTTCTCATCACTATAAATGAAGTTCATAATAAAAACGTAAGATTGAACTTTTTTCATTGGTTTTTTTTACAAAATTTAAAGAGTTTTGATAACTCAAAAGTTTTTCAGCCTATTAGCTAAAATGGTCGGAAAACCCTTTTTTCAAATAAATTGAAGCATATCCTGAATCTAATTAGAACTTTCAATTTAGTCTAAAAATATATATATGTTGGTCACTCGCTCGTCGGGAGTTGGCCTCTCGCCCAACTGGAGATGGCCACATAGCTTAGTTTTCTTTGAACGTAATCATCATATTCTGTAATTTACATTCAATTATAGTTTTCATTTTCAAATAATTTGTCAAAGTTTGAAATTGAAAAAAGTAATTAGTGATTTTTCTCACGAATCGAATTTATAAGAATAATAAGAACATACATATTTTTGTAATCACATATATATATATGAATGGGAATTGAGAAAAAGACCACTAATGAAAAAGTTTTTATAAATATTTTGAATAATGTGTTAACTATCATAAGAAAAAAAGCGTAGAAATCAATGAATGAGA
>JAQFXV010000797.1:0-17838 GCA_034694065.1 Camisia spinifer
ATCTTTACTGCCTTGAAAGCCATGTAAAGGTCTAGAGCTGGCGAACACATTAATAATATTGATTTATGAATAAAGTATAACATTCTGACCATTTATCATACATTTGGAATAAATATGTTATCATTTGTATGAGAACTCATGCCAACTCATTTTTTTGTAATATATTCAAAATTGGTTTTTCAATTGAAAACTCAAATAGTGAAAGAGTTTTCATCATTGCATACATTGTTCTCATTTTTCAAATTACAAACTATTTGTGTTAAAATACAGATTATAAAACTTGTGATCATTTGTTAACCCATTTTATTCCTTGAAATTTCGAAACTAAACAACTGTTTCAATCATTGAATTTATTATTTTCAGGGGTATTAATCGAAATGCTGTTGAGTTTGACTTCAATAAAAGGCTAAATTTAATGAATGCATAAAATTAAGGTGACATCAGATGAACTTCAAGTAATAGATCTAATCATTCAAGACTTGAATCCTTATCTGAATTGCCAATTCTGTTAGAATTTCAGTTCCGGGTCATTAACTATTTGATTATAAAATAAATGATTTTCAATTAAACCTCCAAATAGATAACCAAAGGGAAAACTTTATGCTTTGCTAAGACTTATTTTTCAACAGATTAGTTGAGCATTAAATCACAAATTTAGAGCTATGAATATTCTGTTTTTTCTTCAAGTATTCCAATTAAAAAACTCCTTAAAACTTAAGAAGAATTCCCAAAGTATTGGACAATAAGTTATAGTTATCTTTTCTTAAAGTAGACATAAGGCTAACCTCAAGATCAATAATAATAGATATATGTTGTGCTAGACATGAATTTATTGCTCTTTCGATAGAATCTTATCTCTATATAATTCTAGAATTTATTATTGACTGAACTGAGCGTAACTTTTTTCATCGAATATATGATCGTCAGAAATGGTTCATAAGTTTCTCAATTCTACTTAATTTCAAATGAATATTATTTGAACACAATTTATGAATTTTGAAACTCTTGCCGAAAGTATTAAAAATGTCCCAAAATCTGAAATCAAATTCGTTTTTTGCCATAAATTTTTGAATGGCGAGCGTTATCATTGAATACATAAATTGTCTATAAGTTTTGTCAAACACTTTATTTTTATGGTTTAAATCACAAATTCAAGGATTTAGTAAACATTTATATACGTGACACAAATACGTTCAGCATTAATACTGAGCTCTTTCTCTCAGATCTTTTTTGAAAGAAAACTCAGATAACCATTAATGCGATTCTTTTATAGTTTAATATCATCTGTTTTTCAACATTGCTCTCAAACTCCTAATCCTTTCTTTCAAGTCTTGATAATAGTTATGTTATCAAAAAACGTAATCGCCTTCTGAGAGCTTTAGTGGAAATAAATTTAATGCAAACATCGTTTTTCATGAAACCAAAACAATATGTTTCATATCTTTTTTCACTTTAATTCAGCAAATATTTAATGATAACATGGTTTTGAAATTCAAAATCATTGTATTTTCTATTAAAGCAATTTTTCATAGACTCGAAACTTATTTTGCATTTAGATCGTAAGGAAAGCTTTTATAAGTTTTTACTATGAATTCAAGCCTAATATTTACATTACATTGAAATATATTCGCATTTATTTGGAAAATATATATTTTTCTCAAACTAATCTCTAAAATCAATACTCATTCGTAGAAAATGATGCAACTGTTGACCAAAACATTCATCGTTCGAGTTCTGGTGAGACATCAGGACCTGATGATGACCAAAATGATACCATTGATGTTATAGAAGAAGTTAAACCTCGAGAAAAATCACATTCCATAACAACAGAAGTGGTTTCACAAAAAGCTATCGAATCGGCTAAATATGTTGGAAGTAATAAACATTTCATTTAATATTCTACTAAAACTAAATCAATTTTGAATTAACCATTTATTTGAATAGATTTTCTGTACAATGTCGCCAATAAAGCCGGACAAACAGTTACCGCAACCGCAAAACAATTCAAACAGTCTGTCGAACAAGCGGTAAATGATGTAAAGTTTGATAACAATTAAAATCAATTGATTTTACAGATTATTGGTTTACATTTAACATAAATTTGTGTCTAAAATACAGGGAATTATGCAGGACTTCACAAAAGAACAGCAGGACTTCATTAAAGAACACGGTGGAAAAATAGAGATGTCTGAACCGCCGTGGAGTGGATGTGAAGAAGAAGATAAAGTGAAAGCAGAAATACTATCTCTATCTCAAGACAAACGCAATTTTGTTAGAAGTCCCCCGAGTGGTGTTCAGTTCTCTTTCGATATGGAATCTTCATATCCGACAGCTTTGGCTCTATTGAAAGAAGACCCGAATCTAAATAAAATGCGTTTCGAAATTGTCCCAAAACTGTGAGACTATTTCAGAACAATCTATCAGTTTGTCATTAATTTTTTTTAAATCTTAATAGAGTTAAAGAAGAATCGTTTTGGAGAAACTATTTCTATCGCGTGTCACTTATTAAACAATCGACACAATTATCTTCTTTTACTAATAAAGGCGGTAACACTTCCTGGTCTTCCTCTCGTTCGTCATCAGCTGAAGGACCTGATGATCCCGGAGATCAAAGTCCGACCTCTACTGAACCAGAATTCATATCCGATGCATACCAGGGATCACAAGTATCTGCAGAAGAAGTTCGTAAAGGAATGAGAGAAATGGGTGTCAGAAAGGATAGCAATAAAGCAACTGATGGTATGTTTTATCAAAATATTAACATTTTTAAGATTAAATTTAATTTTTTATCAATTTATTTAACTATTTATATGAGAACTAAAGCTCGGAAAATAACTAATATTTATGTAAATTATAAAAATTGCTTTCTTGGAGAAGAATAACAGGTTAGACATCAGATCCTTTAGACTTAGGTTTGATTTTGATTTAAGTTTTGTTTTCTATTGTTTAAGCGCTTTGTATCGAAACTCAATAAAACCCTTTGATTTATCCAAAGTATGATTTTTTCCCAATAGAAAAATGATTTTTTTTATAAATCTATTATTAAATTGCTTTCAAATAATGTTTTATAGATATTTAGCATTCACTTTATAACTAATTTGATTGTTTTATCACATATTTTATTCAAATTATTTCAGACCTGGAAGAAGAGCTCTCGAAAGATCTTCAAGAATTCGAAGTCGTGGCCGGAGAGGACGTTAATATTGATGATGAAGAGTTGGAGAGAGAGCTCGCGGAGATGGATATCAAATAATTAAACAATAATTTAGGGCAAACTATTATCAAACGCAATGATTTAATGCTATAATAAGTAATGTATACGTTATTATAATTCAGAAAATGTTTACAATTCTAAGTCATTCCAATTTATGTTGTTTTAGAAAAATATTTTTCTAAAACAAATTACTGAAAAAATTTTAATCCGACAAAAAAGTAGTTAAATATGCAGTTATTCATAAAAATTAAATATTAGTCCTGCCATTCGTTATATATAAATATCCAAAATAGTCTGCGGTTATGAGTTTTGATGCCGAAAATCTTTGGCTATCGATCGATGGTTTCAAAAGATTTATGCGAAAAGAGTTTTCAATAATTAAGTATTTAGTTGTCGAAGATTTTAAGTGTAAATAATCGCTCAGTTTATAAATATCTTCATAATTAACTAATTAAATAACTCATTATTAACGGAAATTGAATTTTTTTGTTGAAAACTTATTATTATCAAAATTTTTTGATAATTCTTTAGTATTTATTTCAAAAGAAGCCATGATTTGAATGAATTCATAAAATTTCAATATATTTCCGAAATTTGATTTTTATAATAATAATAAATTTCCGTTAAAAGTGAGTCAATTTCCGATTGAAATATCTCTTCAAAAATTTGTCTCAATTGTTAAATGTTCTAAAAATATATCATTATCTGTATGTAAGTATCGTTTGACATATTTTCAATGTATCTGTAAATATGTGAACAATTTTTCTCTGGATAAAAAACTTGTGATCACTTGAAATTTTTGAAAAAATTATTGCCTTTATTGCCTGCAATACTGTATAACCTTATGTCTAAAGATATCTATTGTTTTTGCTTTTCAATTGAAAGTGTTATTAACTAAGAAAATGTTTGATTTAGTTTACTGTACAATAAATGATAAACTTATTTGTAATGATGAAAAATATTTGTTAATTTTTATATAATTTAGAAGTTTGCATAACTTTATTTAAGCTTAAATAAGACTATTTGTTGAGTAAAAATTGACATTAAATAGAGTTTCAGTGCTTTTATGTATACAACAGACCAATATTGTAAACATATTGGAAGAAAGTTTAGTATTCAGACAAATATTGGACAAAAATAGTCCTTAAGATCAGATTCTGAGTTATGATTGAATAAATCCATATCTAATTCTCTGAACATTTCGAACTTTCTTGCAATAAATATCTCGTTAATAAGTGTTATGAAAAAGAGTTAAAATTTTAAATAAAAAACAAATTTCCCTTTTATTAAAACTAAAAATATGTAAATCTTTTAAAACTGTTAACAATTATTTTGATTTTCAGTTGAATATAAGTTATAATTAAAAATAAAAAATTTACTTAAACTAAACTATTATTCAATTGACTAACAATAGAGTTGAAAACAATAATTTATTGATAATTAATATACAATTTATTGATTAATTTACAACTATTGAGATCGCAGATCATTAACACCTGCGGGAACTCTGACTACAAGACCATCAAATTGTTTAGTGAGATATACCTGACATCCCAATCGAGACCTTAATTGCATTTAAATTGCATTTAAATCGATTAAAAGGTATAAAAATAAGTTATTTTTAACTATATCTTACGTATCGGTCAACTCGTATGCGAGATCTAACATATCTAGTTCTTCATCAGTCGGCTTATCACTAATCTTATCGTAATCTTCTTTTGTGAATATTAAATGACATGTCGAACAGGCGAGAGTTCCCTCACATGCGCCTAATTTCCGATTAATTACCGTTTCAATTAAATGTCTTAAAACTATATTATTTATAAATAAGAGCATAAATACCAAAACCGTCTAAATCTACTTCATTATTGACCACAACATCCAATAGATTGTCACCTTCTTTACCGAATACTGTCATTCTTTGGCCATCATTTCGGATAAAAGTTATTTTCAATCTGTTTAAGACATAATTATATCATTCAAACTTTTAATACCATTTAAATTGGTTTTTATTTCTAAAAATTTTTGATTAAAACTTAATTTCCTCAAATTCATTCAATTTTTTTCAAAATTTAATAGTCTATAGACTGAAAAACATTAAAAAATTGATTTATAAATCATTTAAATAATATAATAATCAATAATTACTTTTCTTTAGTTTTGTTGACATTTTGATCACTAATTGTTTGTTTTTGTGAAACAGATTTTAAGTCCGATTTATTATTATTTTGAGTAATGATTGTCTGTGAAGAGCATTGCATTAATTGTTTAAATAAATACCTATTGACTAAACTATTATTTAAATTTAATTTTGTACCAAATTTTGAATAATTGCTGAAAAAACAATTTGCAAAACGATTCATATCTTTTCGTGCGTTTTTACTTCTTATGCAAGTATTAAAAAGTCCGGATTTTTCAAATTCAAATATTTTTATGTAGTTTCCCATTAATTTTCGCGCAATCTTCAAAAACTTTATATTTCTATTTTTTGAAAACTAATTATTTAATTGAAATCTCTTTTGATCTTAAATTTTTCAAATAATTATTTTTTCCAATCAAATGAAAAGTTTGGAAAGTTTTTTATAACCGATAAATTAATCTTAACTAAAATTTTTGTCTATTACATAATGAAAATACACTGAAAATTATTTAATATAACGACTGATTGATTATAAGAAATAAATTGAAGTTCAATAAAATATTGATTCAAAATATTGATAAATATCTATTTGATAAAATTGAATGTGATTTTAGTGGTGTTTAAATAGAATTAATTTAATTAATTGAAACTTTTATACAATTAGTATAACCTGTATTTGAGAAATAATTCAAATATCGTTACAGTTGAGTGAAAAGTTTCATTGACTATATTAATTATTTATCAATTGAAATGAACTTCAATCAAATATTTATAATGTTATCAAATACTTGCGAAATTTTTATAAACTGAAATATAATTAAACCAAAATATTTTGAAACAATTTGAAACTATAATTATGTAGCGTTACATATCTTAAAAAGTACCAAATCATAAAGAAGTTGAAAGAAAAATTTTAGCTTTCACTTCAATGCTATGGCTATCATAAAAGTATAATTGAATGAAAACTTTTGTAGAAAAACAGCACTCAATACAAGCGTTATATTTGAACAAATTTTTAGTGTTTATATTTCAAAATTACAGCCATTTTTATGATTGAAAATTCTATTGCATTCACGATAACAATGAAGACATTGAAGACATCAATAATAATAATAATAATTAAATTAATTAAATTGATATTAAATTAAAGAAGAAATTAATGCTTTGAATAAGAATTGAAGCCTAAAAAAGAGAGAAAAAAATTCCGATTAATTAATAGAAGATTTGAAGAAAAATTTATTTATTTCTCAATTATTTTTGGATTTATTTTAAGCTAAAAATTAATATTTATTAGAAAAATATGGAAATTGTTCAACAATTTAACGCTGAAGTGAGGCTTATATTCAATTCATTTATTATTTTTCACATCAATTCTTCGTTTATTTCATATATTTATTAATTTTTATTCTATTTTTCGAGTTTAGTCTCAAAACGAATCGCATTTTAAATGTGATTCGTTTTGAAGTTTTTATGTCTAATATTTATTTTCTCTATTTTCTGGTCAAATATTATTGTTTTTCTCATAATATTAATTGTTTTTTAACTCTATTTAACTCAGAGTTTAAATACTTGTCTGTATTTCATATGAAATCCTTTAAAGTTTTGTTTATTCAGTGATTTAATTGTCATTTTACTCATTCAGTGAATGATTTAATTTATTTTATAATTTATTGAATGAATTAATAATAAATTTAATGTATTTTTGAATAGTTATCATCTCTTTATGAAGTACGGCCTCCGATATCAAAGGCTAAAATGTCTCAAATAACTAGAGTTTCGATGAAAGCCGTGAAAATGTATAAACATATCGTTCAATCTGTCGAACGATTTATAGTTAAAGTAAGATTTTTATCATTAAAACTATTAATTTAAATAATTTTTAACATTTATATAAATTAAACAATTTTAGTGTCGGCCCGAATACAAAATTCCTGGTCTTTATGTAATCGATTCAATAGTTCGTCAATCGAGACATCAGTTCGGTATCGATAAAGATGTTTATGCGACACGTTTTTCCCGTAATTTTCTGACCACTTTTCAGAATCTATTCCTTACTTGTCCTCCAGATGACAAAGTATTACATTTGTTTTGATTTATGATTTGGTAATTAACTAATTGTTTATTAATTGATTTTTAGCCAAAAATAGTCAGAGTTTTGAATTTATGGCAAAGAAATGGTGTTTTTTCGGCCGAAACAATTCAACCACTTCTAGATATGGCTAATCCTAACGCAAGTTTAGCTCAAATGAAGTTCGAAACTGCGTCTCCGCCTAATGTGACCGCTAGAGAAACACAAAGGGATAATAGAGAATCAAATCCTGCTTTAAAAGACACTAATTTGATGCTTCAGTTGCAACAATTGGCCAATTCTTTAGGTTATTATTAGTTTTATTTATTAATATTCTCTTTATTTTGTCATTTAATTAAAATTACAATTATTTAAATTGAAGGTTTGGTCAAATCCGGCAATTCTTCGGCAGAACAACAACAGATTGATTCTCAAAATACGATTAAATTCAATAAAAAGCTTTTGGACTTTGATTATGGCGATGAAGAAGATGAAGATGAAAGAGGAGAGACTCCGACAGAAGCTGAACCGCCTCTAAGAAGTAGTGGAATCGTTGACGATAACAATGTTGCGAATCCGTTGGCTTTAAGTATGGCTCAGAATTTGTTGTCAAATCCAGAACTCTTACAACAGTTGCAACAAATGCAGAAAACTATACAACAAACAGAACTTTTAAAACTGAGTATTTCAGAGCTGGAAAGCCATGGATTAACAGAAGCTATAAATCAATCGGTTCTGAATCAGTCATCAGTCGCTTCACAACAATTTCTAAATGCATTTCAATCACAACAGAATCAGACAATTAATGAACAGATTAATGATGAAAATACTAAACGAAATGAATTAATTAGTTTTGAAAATATGGAACAAAAACTTAATAATAATGATAACAATAACATAAACGCTAATATCAATAATGAGACTAATTTTCAATACTTGCAAAACGCGAATACTTTCGGTACGCAATTGCGCGCCAATGATATAAACTTTGCGTTAAATAATAGCTCAATAGATGGGCAACAATACCATCAACAACAACAGCAATTTAATCCCCAATACAATCAGGAGGTCAACGAAAGGTCAGGTTCACAATCGCCGCGTTCGAGATCTCCCCGAAGATCACGATTTAATAGATATCGTGAGAGATCTCGTTCGCGAAATCGGAGAGATAGAGATCGAGACTCCAGACGTTCATATCGTTCGCGTTCCAGATCTCCAAGAAATTCACGATTTAATGATAATCGTAATGATAGGTCGCGTTCGCCTCAGAGTTATGAACGCGAACGAGAGCGGGAACGAAGAAGAAAAGGTTTACCGCCTTTGAGAAAGTCATGTCTCACTATATGTAGTACTACTTTATGGTTAGGACACGTTCCAAAACTTGTTTCTGAGGCTGATCTCAGCGATACTTTTGGTGAATTTGGAGCCATTAATAGCATTGATGTAATCATTCCTTCATTTATTTTGATTTTTATATTCGATTCAGTTATTCAAGCAGTTCATTATCTATTCGATCGTTTTATTATGTTTTTTGTGATATTTATTCTTCGATTTGATTTGGTTTCCAATAAATTGATACTTCGCTCAAATTTGAGTATTCATTAGTTAATTATCTGATAATCAAGTCTTCATTTACTGCATATGAAATGGAATTCAATTCGATTGTTGGAAAACAAATCATTCTTACCATAAATATGACCTTCAAATCATTTTCTAGTCATTTAAATATAATAGTATAAACAGTATTGAAAAAAGTGTCTCTTAATTGTTATTACAGTTGATTCCTTCGCGAGGATGTGCTTATGTTTGTATGAATAGAAGACAAGACGCGGCGAAAGCACTGAATAATTTACGAAATATGAAACTTCACGGAAGTCTTATTAAAGTATAAAATTAGATAATTGAGAAAAGAACAAATAGTTAATTAATTAATTGTTTTTAAATGACAGATGGCTTGGGCTCCGGGAAAAGGTATGAAAGGAAAAGAATATAAGGATTATTGGGAAGCAGAACACGGCGCTAGTTATATACCATATAATAAATTACCAGAAGAAGTTGATTTAGATCTATTAGAAGAAGGCGGAACTGTTGATGACGATACTGTTCCTGAGAAACTACAAGGTATTCAACATTGGGTTCAGTTTTTAGTTTTATTATATTTTTAATAATATTTAAATAATTCAATTTTCTTATTTTGCAGAACTTCGTAAACGAAAGAATAAAGAACGAGAAGATCAAGAAAGAGAAGCGACGGCGGCTCTGATGGCGAGAGCAGCTCTCATACCAATGCCAATGGTTTCGATCCCTAACTCTTCATTCGGAGTGACCGGTAATTAATTTTATAATTAGGTTTTGTAATGAAAATGTTTAACCTTTTTTCTAATTCAAACTGAAAGGTCTAGTAATGCCACCAAATATGATGTTAACACAAACGGGTCAAACGCCAGTCATATCACTTCAGTCTTCATCGGACGCATCAATGCTATCGACGGTCACAACAACTGCTTTTTCACAAATGCCAACATCTCTAATATCGGTCGCGAATAATGATGAAAGTATTTTAAACAAAGATAGAAATGAATTCAATATGAATACAGATATGAGTCAAATGAATGAATCGAATGAAATGTCTGCCAATACAAGTGGTCCATTACTTCCTCCGCCTTTACCTCCATTTCAGGCGCCGTTAGGAATGCCTCCTTTGCCACCCATTCTTGGTGGTCAACCACCGCCTCGAATGCCATGGCTTTCGGGACCTCCGCCTCCTTTACATCCATCAAATCGAATGCCAGGTATCATAACTTTTTCAAAATCTTCATAAATATATATTATTCTGTTTACTAAATAATTAATTTATTTTTCAAACCTTTGATGACAGTAAACAGTGGTGTCTCTCATAGACCACCTTTACTTCCACTCTCTTCCTCATCGACATCGACCACAAACACATCCATCACATCATTCAGACCGGAAGACATACCTCCGCGACCATCACTTGTCAAACCAGAAGAGAGACCACCATTAATAGCAACTCTTCCGCCATTAGCGATACCTCACGAAGAGTTACCGCCGCGATTGCATCCCGATAGAAACTTCTCATCACGCGATCGGTTCCGACCAAATCTAGACAGACCTGAGTTAGAGAGACCTCATCCTAATGATGATCCGTTCGCGCCATCTGTTTATGAATTGAGAGCAATGGAAAGAAACTCTTTAATGAGACCTCAGATTCCACATCAAATGCAATCCGGTATTTGATTATTAATTAATTAACTTTTCATAACTTTTTATACTTATTTTTATCTTTTATTTATTTAAAGGTCGATCAGGACTGATGCAAATGCATCCAAATATGTCAGAAAGATTCCCATTTGAAAGACCTCAACGACAATACCATCCCAGACATCATAACATTAGACCTGATATTAGACAAGATATGAGACAAGACATAAGACAAGACATGAGACCAGAAATGAGACCAGACATGAGATCAGACATGAGACCAGACATCAGACAAGACATCAGACAAGACATCAGACCAGACATCAGACCAGACATTAGACATCATCATAACTATGATCGTCATCAAAATCACGGCAATCATCAGCAAAATCGTGGTTCAGGTCGTGACCAATATTCAAATCGCGGAAGTTTTAACCGAAGAGATCGTCCCTCGAGATGGAAATCTGATGACAGACCCTCTTATAATAGAAATAATAACAATAATAGTGATTATAATAATCCTCCTTTAAATAAATTTGATACTAAACAACATCAACAACAAAGTGATGACAATAACGAATCGTTCAATAGTAATAATAGTGTTAATAATAATTCAATTAATGATTCGTCGATTAGAGAAACGGATAATAATATTCCGAATGAAAGTGAAATTAACGCTAATATTGAAAATAATGAGACTTTTAATGAATTAGAAACGAATACATGATTTCATCAGTGATTTCTTTATATGTTTTATGTCTCTGTCAACTATATATCGAACTTATTTCGCGATTGACTTAATTTATCATTAATTTATGCGTTTATTTAAACTTTTTTAAACCTGACTAAAGAATTAATTTGTATATAAATGAAAACTTTGTCGTTCAGTCGAAACACTTTTATTCTTCAAATATTAAATAAATCTATAGATATTTTAAATTTTTAGTTCGCAATAATGTTATCAAATAATAAATTAAGTAATCATTTAATAATCAATTGTATTGAATTATTCTAGTAATTAATTAATTAATTAAATATTAAATTAAAACATTCTAATCACTCATTCACTCATTTTTATGCATTCAATCATATTTCTCTTTATTTAAACTTTAAAAATCATGAACTGATGTTTCATTCATTGCTCTGAAGATGATCTCAGAGAAGATCAGAAACTTTCAACTTATTTAAAATATATTTTCAAATCATATTTTATACAAACAGTTTTGTCACTAAAAAAATGAAATGACACATACAGTAAATTATTTTTTTTTATACATGTTGGAAAAGCTTCTAATATTCAGAATCAAACTGAAAATCAACCCATTTTTCAATATATTTTAAGCCTAACCAAAATCTACTCTTATTAGGTGAACATTTTTTCACTATGAGTTTTCATTGATAGTGAAAAATAAGAAACTTCAACACATGTTCTCACGATTTTAATCATTTTCATCTACGGTTACATATGTGTTGTCAGACGTATAGGAATCGCACCTATTATTACTCAAAAACTTGTAAACTTTTATTCGAAAAATAAATCTAAATTACGATCTTTAAAAAAATGTTCTCCGGGAAAGTACACTAATAATCGAAGAATATATTGAAAAGTGAAGGAATCACTAAAAAAGACCTTGCAACGCCCAATTTCATTGAAGAAAAACTCTTACCTTCAATATTCTAGACTTCAGTAATTAAGGGTAATTTTTAGAACCAAATAAGAATTAATAGTTTTCTATTTATATAAAATAAATGTTTCCAGAACTACAAGATTTCAGAGGTCTTGAGCAGTGTTAGATCCAGATTAAACCTATTAGAAGTACCAGTAATCCAATATTTATATAGATTTTAACTTTTATTAATATTTAAATTGATATGAAATTGGTTTACAATTTGTTTACAAAAAAGTCCACAAAAAATATTTTAGGAAAATATCTTAACTTTATTATGATTTTTTTTAATGATTATTCTAATGATTCTGAACTTTCAGTATTGAGAACTTTCTGTTTAAGAATAAAAGTTCAAAACACATTTTCGAAACTTAGTAATGAATGTTAAAAAAAATATAAATCAAATCTGTATTAGACTTTACTATTAGCCCAACCAATGATACCACAGGCGACACGACCGCCGGCATTACCGGTAGTTTTGCTCATTTCATGTCCTCCACGACCCAAATCATCAATTTTTTCGTGTACCTAAAGTTCAAATTAAATTGAAAATTTCAAACCTTTAAAATATGACAATAATTGCATATAAAACTGACCACAGCTGCTCTTCCAATTATAGAATTAGTGCTTCCGCTCAAAGTTATGAAGTAGTCATCGATGTCTATCACAGCCTCTCCCTTATCATCGGCTAAAATATTACCCAAATCTCCGACATGTCTATTGAAGTCTTCAGGAGATCCGTGTTCTCTGTTATGAGGGTTGAAGTGTCCGCCGGCACTCGTGCATGAGTTGGTCAGATCTCCGAATTGATGGACATGAAAGCCGTGATATCCTGGAGTCAATCCCTCTATTTTGCCGTAAACGCGAACATTTCCGCCCTTTTAATCAGGAAAATTATGTGAAAAATCTAATCAATTTACAATCGCTTTTCATTCTCTATCAATTATAAGTTTTTTTGTTTCATTTATATTTCTTGTGAGAAAATAATTAATATTAAGGGCAAAGCTATCTGTTTATCATAACTCAATGTTAGAATTAAAGCGAGAAAAAAGATTGAATACTTCATTGAAGTTTTTTAACAACAAACTTTTGATTTTTGAAAATATTCTTTTTTCAATAAGAAATAAATAGCTTTTCATGAAATAAAGTTTTCAATAAATTTTTGTGTGAATAAGTTAGATATCGATTTTCTATAAGAAACTTATTTAAAATAATTTTATTTCATTAAATGAAAAATAGCATATTTACGACCCAAACACTTGTCAAGTTTTTAACAAAAATAAAATTTTTCATTGTATAAAATATTTACAGATTCAGTCATTGAAAAAATACATACGCTTTGTTCAAAATTGATAACACCATTGACTGTCTTTCCATTGAGGACAACAACAGCTTTGGAAGGAGTAAACTGTTGAATACTTGGGAACTGTCTATTTCCGAAATAAGGCAATTGTTGGCCATAAAAATGTTGAGTTAAAACAATCGATAGAAAACTCACGAAAATGGTTAAAACTGACAACAAATTCATTTTTGATAAGTAGCTATTCTTTAAAACTTTTTAACTGAATATTTCCGTTGCAAATGTTTACTTTCTCGAAAGCAAATTGAAAAGTTGTTTAACGAGTAGTTTATCTTCAGTTTCAAAAATAAAAAATACTTTTCAATAATTTATTTAATAACTTGACCTCAATTTACGAAAACACTGTCTGAATGAAAATAAGGGCACAAATCAGTGATAAGTTATAACGATTAGCATTAATTATCGGATAGAAAGTGAAAATATTTTTCATCAAACAGTAATTAAATAGGTATTAATTTAATGCTACCTCTACTGCATTATAGCTTTTATGAGTAATTTATTTACCCTTTTCATTAAACGAATTTTGTGAACTCCAGACAAACAGGATTTTCAGATCGGAAATAATTTTAATGATTGAAAGGAAAGAAGAAAAATAATAAATAGAAGTTTTATAAGCAAAACACGACTCGATTATAATTTGAACATTTTATTATTCGTCATCTTTTTGAATTTGTTTTGAATTTGCTTTGAATTTATAATAACATTAATCAACAATTGAAGTAAAGAAAGTTTTGTACAGAATATTGAAGATTAAGTTTTAAAGAGTTTAATGAAAAAATTGATTTTAAAAATAGATTTAGCTATCAATAGATTGACAGGCATTTATTGGCACTAATTGAATACAAGTTTTCAAATTCAACTCTTATTAAACTTTATGTAAATTATTGGACAATCGAATGAGAAGAGGATTTCCACAAAGTTATAATTAATTCGATTTTAAGCAAAAATGTCTTCATAGCAAAGCGTTGAAAATGTATTTTGTCATTGATTTAGTCATAGATTAAAACTCTGGGAATAAATCACTATAATTGAGGGCACATTTGATTTGTGAAATAAGTGAATAAATTAATTCTGACTCTCACTCAGAAAAAATTATTTCCAAAACAAGTGACACTTTTTGAAGAGAATATAGAAATCAAATAATTGTTCAAATGTGTATAATTTAAAAAAAGTTAAGATAAATTGAAATTCGGTCTAAACTATTGCCATAATATTATTCATAAATCTTGTATTCAATTGGTTTAGGAGTTATTGTACAGAAAACAAAGGAATGATAGTTATCACAGATCTTCTTCGTCGTCGTCTTCTAATAATAGAAGTGTTTCTTCAGGTCTTTGCAATCGTTTCGCCCGCGATATTATTCCATCATCAAAATGATCACTAAATTCATTAATATTCGGGTCTAAATGCGAACGCAAATCAATATCAAGTCCAGAACCCAATGAATCCCAAACAATATCTGGAGGTTTTGGTTTGCGAAACGATTTACCAATACTTGTAGTGCAGATGAAACAAACACTTCCGAAGAATAATATTCCAAAACCAGCGAAAATGAATAATATAACTAAATATAGTAGAAAATTGATATGAGTTTTAGTGAATGAATTATTTAATAATAAAGAGATGCAGAATCAGGATTGAGTCAGATCTTGAGTTTTCATTATCTAAATTTCATTATTAATCAAAATTTTTGCTTATTTCTACACTAAGTATTGCTTTATATTTCTTGAGAACTCTTAAAAATATTTTAATTATAAAGATAAGTGTTAGTAATTAATGAAATTTTTGGCTAATATTAGATAAAAAGTATTTTAATGCTTGAAATCTATGAGTTATCAAATACAAACTCAATATATTCATAAAAAATAAGCTAAAAATACTTTCAAAACATTAAAATCCTGATTCACAGCTCCGGTAAAAAAATTTTAAGCATACAATTGAACCACTTTTGACTACTAATGTCATAGTCTTGTGCATAAAGCGGAGGAATGAGAATATCGAACACATTATTAAGCGAACCATTACTTGGAAATTGTTTTATTGGAAATAATTGCAAAACATTTAACATGAGTGGATAGAGATCTATGTTTAGAAATTCCTTTTCGTGATTGTGTTGTGTTTTAAATGCCGGCCCGGAAGCTATGAATAGCGGACGCATTGATGGCAAAGAGTTGTCATATCCATGATTTCCCCAAACATTAATTCCTTGTGAAAAGAGATTTTGATTGAATTTCTGCTATTATTACAGATAAAAAGTGTTGAATACCTTTTGGAGTCCAATTCATGTTCTGATATACATCCCATCCTTCGTCAGCCACTATAAAAATTGGTAAAATTCTTCTATTATACCGATAGTGATAGTGCTCCGGTATTTGATCTTTTTGGTAAACCGTGAAATTCATTGTTTTGGACGCATTGAGTAATGTTTGGAAAACTTTATCCTCAAAACCAGGTTTGGGTAAAACAGACCAAACTGGAGACGCCCCGTAATAATCATACCAACTATTATTCAGGAATTGGTCCAAATTTATCACTCGATCCCACCTTCAAATAGAATTTTCAAATAGTTCAATGAGAAAAATAAAGATTAATTGAAAATTAACTTATTTCTGATCTCTTTATTTAAAATGTTAAGCATATAATTGCATCAATTCATAAAAGACTCTCAAAAGATATATAACAAAAATGATGACTTTGCTTAAAGTTTTTAATACCTGACTTCAGCCATTCCGTGATCGCTGAGTAGTATTATATTTGTTCGACTCAATAATTTGTTAATCTGCAACTCCTTCAACAAATAGCCAATTGTTTGATCAGCTTCTCTCACTTTATCCATTACTTCTTTACTGAATGGTCCGAATTCGTGAGCAATAGTGTCCGGCTCTTCAAAATATGCGAACACACAATTGGCTGATTGTATGGGACTTAAGAGCCATTCAATCATTAGATCTATTCGTTTATTCCAATCATTGGGTCCATCTTTAAATTGTTTTAAATATTTAATTGATTGGTTCCTATAGTGAACATGACTTCCGGGCCAATGCATTGAACCACTAAAACGGTTCTCACTATCGAATAACTGATTTGCGATCTATTATTAAATAATTTTGTAATCAGTTTTGAAAACTTATTACGCTATAAAACATATTCAAGTCTAACAAAAAATTGAATCAATAGTTTTCGGAGCTTTCAATTTGTTATAGAATTTTGAAAGTTGTTCAAAGTTATGAACTTTTTTTATTAATTATTTAAACTGATGATTGATTTGAATTGAATACAAACCCAAATAGGAATAGAAGGACTAGAGTTCCACCAAATGTCTGGAGAATTGTTGACATCGAAGGTTTCTTTATATAATGGATCAAACATTTCATTGTTTATAATTCCGTGAATTTCTTGATAATAACCGGTTGCTATTGACTGATGATTGGGATATGTTTTGGTCACAAATGTTGACTTCATATGACCTTTGATTCAAATATTTTAAATCAATTTAAGTTAAACGCAGTGTAAATGCTATTAATATTTTGAATGCAATAAAAAAGTTTTTCGATCATTACTAGGACTGGAAATATGGTATGAGTTAATTATACTAACCTTTGACCCCATTCTCAGCCAATTTGTATAAATTAGGAGTTAACGAACTATTAATGTAATCATTTCTAAATCCATCAAAAGAGATAACAATAAGTATTGGGTGACTTTTAATTAATGGCACTTCACTTATAATTATTAAAACTATTGATAATGAAATTGAACTAAATATTGAAAAATAATTATTTATAAACATTTTATTATCACTTCATTTATTATAATCTAAATTATTTTATTGTTTATTACATATCTATCAGTATTTATTGATCAATAACTTAGAAATTACAATAGTTTTAAGTTTTAATGTTATTGTTTTGGTTCAACATTTTTACCATATTTTGTTTGGATGAGAAAAACCCTTTAATTGAATACAGTTTAGCCCATGAGTTAACTGCTTTTTGTTTTTGGAGAAAGTTTGCAAACTTGCATTGTTTATAACATACGCAGAATTGCTGTGAGTGCGAAAGAAAAGGCGTATATATGCTATCATGACATGACTTTGATTGACACATCAGATGTATAGCTCAATGCTATTGGGGTACGGCTTATGCTTTAGTACTGCTAATGCTATAG
>JAQFXV010000798.1:0-17814 GCA_034694065.1 Camisia spinifer
TTTTTTTTCAAATTAATTCTATTTTTAGTCTTATTTTTTGTACACCGATAGCAAACATGCTTGTCTTCTAAGCCTCAATTGCTTCGACAATCAACTTATTGATCATTTTAGCAAATCTTCGTATGTATAATTTTATAAATTATGATTAAAGTTGAATATTTATCGTTTTATTTGTTTATAAGCAGTAAATTAAGAATTCCGACAGAAAAAGCAATGAAGAACTGAATACATTATTATACAATCTCTAGTTCAAAGCGGAATTTGTCTTAAGGCTATTGCATTAGTAAACTAATTGATGTGTTCACTCAAGTTTCTTCTCTTAATTAAATAATTTAATCATTAATTTTCTGATGAAGAGACAAAAAATTCTTAAGTGGCAAACACATGATTAAGATTTTGCATAATTATAAGAACAGTATTATTATAATTTCATGAAATGCTTAAGTTTATGAAAAACTTGAAACATTCTAATGCTAATTATAATTGATTTGAAAAACTTTCTAATTATACGGTTTATTAGTTATAAAATTCAGTCAAATCTTCTATTCATTGGAATTTAAATGGAATAATTTGTAAAATGGATCGATTTTATTCAATTTTTCCAAATAAAAGTATATAAAAGTATTCCTATTTTATATCCCTATATGTTAGACACTGTACAACATGTGTACACCCACATATTGTCCAATTTTGGTGAGGAATTCTTATGATTAATAAGAGATAAGTTGATAAGTGAAAAGATATAAAGTACGAATTGATTTGAGAACTGCAACTATCAAACGATATGCTCTTTTTCATTGATTATAATACAAAGCATGTGAATGACGAAGTTTTGCAAATAGAATTACAGATATATCTTGAGAAACATATTTCTAGAATCGCTCTTATATCAAATCGCTTATAAATTAGACGTTGAATCATAAGCTTATGTATTAGAAGTGATCTTATCTGCCGATGACTTATAGACTATTTTCTTCATCACTTGATACTAGAATTTATAGTCAACTAATATTATATAATGAAAGATTTTAAATTAATTTATTATCAATTTGAAAGGTATTTTGAGAGTTGAATGAATATGAAATAAGATTTCAATATTGTTAAATTCTGTCTCAAAATTTCTAATTCAGATTGAATTGGTTTCGTTTGATAAGATATTATTGATAGGAAAACTGATCTAAAATCAATGGATGTTTTTGTATCATAATATTTTTGAAAGTTCTTGAAATATTCTTCGACATCTTTCAAATTATTTTTTCCTATGAATCCAATTTATTTCGATTTTAGTCACGTATACTTAACTTTGTTGTAAATTTGAAGATTGGAAAATTTCCACCAAATATATAGCAGAGATTGACGATAAGGTCGTATTAACTATTGTTTCAGAAGTTTCTAAGATTTAAAGCTTACAATAGTTGATAAGAAATGTTGAATTTTGATAAGAAATACTATTTTTTGATATAATAATTTTGAACTGATATTATATTACAATAGATGAATCGATGACATTATTGATAAGTCATGTAACGAATAGATCCCAATTCATACTATTTATGTTGCGTATCATTTTTATTCGATAAGTAGCTTCAAAATTTCTTTTGATTTATTATTCACTTGATATAAATATTTATTAGATTTGAATCTTTACCATTAATATGTTATTTCAACTAAAAGTTCAAAGAATATATTAAGAGTATAAAATATACTAACACGGGAAGGTCGCGGGCTTTCTCAGAGCTTTTGAAAATTGGTTTTTACTAAAATTTACTTTATCAAAATTTATGTATATGATAAAAAATGCCAATGGGCCCTTTAACATGCTCAAATTAAGTTTCAATTTTCCGATTCAATCCAATTTCAATGAATAAACTATTAATTTCAATATTTTGATCCTTTATTACTGTTTATGAATGATGGAAAATGCAATGATTTATATTCATATATTCAATCAAATACTTGTAAAATTACTAATTTCATTGCAAGATTTTAATTAATTTTGAGTCTTTGAATATCTAATTGTATTTTGAATTTTGTTATCTAAAAACCCTAATAAAGGATCAAAATATTGAAATTAATAGTTTATTCATTGAAATTGGATTGAATCGGAAAATTGAAACTTAATTTGAGCATGTTAAAGGGCCCATTGGCATTTTTTATCATATACATAAATTTTGATATAGCATAAAGTAAATTTTAGTAAAAACCAATTTTCAAAAGCTCTGAGAAAGCCCGCGACCTTCCCGTGTAAGAATTACAAATGGAATAATAATTTAGAATATTTAGGAGATCTCATTAAAAGCAGTATTTTATTTTCCATTTGTATAAAGTGATTATACCCCCACTTCGCTGGATTCCCTTTTGCTGAATCCTTTTTGCTGAAATCCGTTTCGCTGAATTTCATTTCGCTTCAATTATTCATGTAATAGCATTATCTCAATTTGAGTTTATAATCTTATTTAAAAAACTTTTAGCATGAGTTCTGTTAAGCAGTAATTGAACAAATATTTATTAAGTTTTAGAGATATATTTTGATGATACAAAATAATATCTATCGTAATTAAATGAATAAAAATTGAAATTGAATCACTTTTCGAATAAATTGAATATAAGTTGAAGTAATAATTATAATAATTATGTAAAAAAATTCTAAAAATAATGTTCATAACATTAGGATTCAATTGTAACACCTGTTGTACAAAGCTAGAGTTTTTAATTTAATCCTAAATGTGTTTATAAATGAGAAAATAAGAAAATATTTCAGCGAAATGGATTTCAGCGAAACGGTAATTCAGCGAAATGGTTTTGAGTGAAACGGAATTCAGCGAAGTGGCAAGACACCGTATAAAATTACTATGAGTTACACTGGAAAATTTGAAAGTATTTCAACCCAAAATAGATTTCATCGCTATGTGATGTGCATTACAGTTTGCTAAAAAGTTGAATATTTGAACCTCAATAGTTATTTAAGATGAGATTTTCGAAGTTTTACTTATAAGTCTTTATCATAATTTAAACAAATTAAAACATTTGAATTGATTTTATTTACTCTACTCAATAATCACAAGAGAAGTTTACTCAAAGTGCAATTTTAAATCTCCAAATTCTAAAAGGGTTTTTAGAACTTTCTATAGAGTAGATGTAGAATTTAGTATTAGAAATACAACATATACTGTAATGAAAGTTTTTGAGACACCCTTTAGAAACTTTCAAAAATGATTGATTGAAATTTCAATCAATATAAAAATTTTAACATTATTAAAAAATGAAATATAAGAAATTGATTTGTTAAACTCAATAGTTGAATGTTAAATTTCAAAATTAGATATTACAGAGCATGAGAAGACACATATTATTAGATAAAATGAAACTGTCTTTTTTAATATTCGAAAATTGATTTGATTCAAATTTTAATTTGGACAAAAAAATAAGTTAATAGATTATTAAAAGTTAGATCAGAAGTTATTATATTTATATTATTAAAGTTTAAACATACAGCTATTTTGTCAGCTGCACAACAGTTTTGGAAACTAAAAACAAAATTATTTGTTTTATTTAATACAATAGTAAGTAAAGCAATTTCAAAGGGTTTCCGCGTTTATAATACAAAGCATACAATTGATAAATTTCAATAAAAAGCAAATTTGCATTTTCTTTCGAATATTATCCTGATATTAAACAAAGTCATACAAGATATTTAACGGAATGGCATTTAAAGTTGTAGTAACGATGCATTGAAAGCAATACTAAGTTAAATGATTACTGTTTGACAATAAGAGAATAAGACAAAAAATTGATTAAGTAGTGGAATTAGAAAGAAATAGTTCGCTAACAATGAGGAGAGAATGTATTATCGAGTGAATTAATTATATACTGAATTGTACAGTTATTGAGCTAACAGAACAGTTTCTACAATGACTTGTTGCGTCGCATTTCCTTTGCGTACAGCATCAGCAATGGTTATAATAAATGGTTAATGTAACGAAATGTCTTTTGCTTTTGAATCTCTTTGAATAATGATGTGCACGGACTCCACTTTGGGAGCTTGAGTTCAATTCGAATTCAAGAGCTTAAACTTCTACTTTCTTCAAAAAGTTTGAGCATTTGGTTCAAACCAGAAAACATGTAACTGAAGTGATATTAAGCCATAATTAAAGCATATTGTTCGTATGATCGATTAAAATTGAAATTAACAATATGATAAAATAACTGATGAATGAGTAGCTGAAAACTATGCTAACTTGAGTTTCTGTGCAACACCATAAGCAATGAGTGCGCATTTCACTGCGCAATGTGTATGCTGTCTATGCTGTGAAGAGTAAATAGTGATTCCTATCACATCATGCTTTTAGTATATGTTTAGTTTTAGCTTAATATATATGAAGCAGAAAATCCGTATAACTTCAAAATCTCATATAACTTTACTCACAAAATAATACTATAAATTAAAACTGACGGCTCACTAAAAAAATAATCAAGAGTTTGATTGCTCGGTAAGTTTGCATGTATTTAGAAAAGCACCCAAACAACTGAACCAACTAAACTTTAATTCTAAGGTAAGCTGCATTTTAAAGTATTAATAAGCTTAATATGCTTATTTATTTATATTCTTGGATGATTTTTTATAAGCTATTTTTACTCAATAGTATTATGAGCGATCAATTTTCCTTATTATAAAGCCTGTATCCTATCATTCAGTATTTATTATGCTAATCATATATTCTAATGCATATAATATGTACTCTTTATATTCAGATTTTCATAACTTATAAGTCCGTTGTAATTATCTTATTAATCCTTTGATTTCAACACTAAAATACTTTCACATAATAATCAAAGTTAGCTTTGAAACGGCTGAAAGCGCCAAATTATTTAACAGTCGGTAATGAGATATTGACGTTAACCAAAATTAATATAGATTTCATGAAACGGGGATTTCTTACATTTTCATTTTAAGTTCAAGTTCAAGTAGACTTTCACGCCTACAGGTATACGATTTATCTTTTCATCACTTATTTTATTCATTGAAGAAATGTTTATTTCTCAATATAAAAAGATTTAATATACTTTTTAAATCATATAAAATCTGTTGTGAACACAATTTAAATGATAATTTTTGTCGTTGTCTTTATTTTATTCAAACCATTGTTTTTAATTTGTTTTAAAGTCTGATTTCAATAGAATAGTCTTTAATATAGTCTGAAATAGTGTTTATGATTTGGAATGATTAAAAAGAAATAATTAGGTTGTTTATAATTTTAAAGAGAAAATGAGAAATTTAAGTCTCTAATCAAGCATTTTAATAGCAATCAGTTGAGCATAAAAACTGACTAATAAGCAAGTTCTTACTTTTATTGCCATGTTTTTATCAGGTATATTCATCATGCATGTTAAGAACTGTTATAATTCACTAGTAAGCGGAATTAAACTTTCAGTTGACATGATTGGGTCAAGGCTTGAACTATGTTCTTGCTTATAATTCTAATATATTATATAAATCTAATTCTTATCTGTAAGCATGAGAATCAGACCTTGTGTACAGAGTTACTGCTTATGTAGAATTGGAAAAATATTATATATTAAATGATACTCATATTGAATTCATGTTTGCTAAAGAAGAGATTTTTGCCAAAAAAGGTTTCCCAATTTTTAATTAATTAATTTATGCGTTCAACTTTGGGAATAAGAGAAAACATTTATTAATCTCTGTATGATTGTAAAAAACGAAGTAGTATTTCATGGTTAGAGTTACTGTTAATGCAGCTTAACTTGACTGCTCACTTAACTTACATTTCATCTCTTTTATGCCGCCTTTCAGAATAAGAATGATTTCAGATGAATACGTATCCTATTTTATATAACTTTAATTCTAATCAAATCCACAAGTTATCAGATAGAATATAAAATTTTAATCAATTTAATTAAATCTTACTCACAGTGAAATTATCATGACTTAAATCATTTGAATTATAGCTAATTTATCAAATTCGTTAGGAAAATACTTGCATAATAAGTTGCGTCGTTTAAGTTTATCAAAAGAAAAATAAATTAACAATTATGAAATATATGATAATTGAATAAAAACATGGAATTCGATTAGAATCTAATTGAATTTGAAATGAATATTTGCCAATTTTGATAAGTTTTTAACTTATAAAATACAATATAAGGCTTCTTCGAAGCAAAAAATAGTTGTGTTTATATGGAATTGAAAAGAAAGGGAGTCTTAAGTTTTGAAAAAGAATAATATCCGAGGATAGTTATCTTTTATGGAAAGAGGATTTACGATCTAACAAATGATCCCATAACTAAAATTGAATCAATGCCGTTAACTCACATATACTTAAAAAAGTAATTTAAATATCCTATTCTCTTATGTTCGGATATATTTTATATTTATAAAATTGAGTTAAATATCACTTTTAATCTGTATATAAAATGACATAATATAATAATCTTATATTATGCGACCTTTTCAATGTCACAATTGATTTGATACTCTGAATGAATTATTGTTAATTACTTGAACTCTAGTTAATTTCCCAATTTTTGAATAATTAATCTGGACTGGACTTTCTGGATAAGTTGATAAAATTGATTTATAAAAAGTAAATTGGCGTTACTTGAATTTATTTTGGCATTGATTCAAGTTTATAAAACTTTAATGAAATAATGAGCGCTTATGAAGATTATCTTAAAAGTAGTTTTTACCCCAAGTCTCGTTAATGAAGATAACGATAAGTATTTATACTCAAGAATATGTTTTGACTCAAAACTTTTGAGTGAAAGCGTGTACTTTATCAATAAAAAAGAAACTGCGCTTTAAGTTAGTTTGCATTTTCTTATGTATTCACTATAATTGGTATTGATTTAGCGTTTATTCATTTGATTAAATCTAAAGAATATCTATGCTCTAGATATGAGAAATAATGAAACATTAAAATATTAATACTATAGGAATAGAATGCTTTATTGAATTTATCAACAAATTATATATATGTCAGTGCACAACCTGTTGCACAGTTGAACACATGCATTGTTGTTTTATTACATGCCTCATCTGCTCTTTACTTCTTTCTCCATCTCTTCAAGAAGATAACAATTGATATATTCTTTCTTTCTTTTGTTAATACAAACTATTGTCTGTTTCTACATATGAATTGCATAAAAGTCTGAATAAACTGTTCATTTATTCATTATTACTTGCTTCGAAATATTATAATTCAATTAGTTTGAAATTTTTGAAATCCCTTATTGTTTTGATTCAACGCATTTTATGGCAAAATATAAGATAGTTATAAACACCTGTTGTTATGAAAGTACTTCATTATCATTGCTATCTATCAAAGTTATATGTGTGTGTCTCATATCATATCAAATTAACTTTATTAATATAAAATGCTATCATAAATAACCATACAATATTAAATTAGTCTAGATAACTTAATCCTTATACATAAACCTGTGACCATTCGATTATTAAAATCAATTTCTTCTTTTTCATTCTTTCTTATTCTTAGTCATGATTTCTATTTTGTTGACATTCATTTGTTTTTATGAATTCTTTGGTTTCTCATTCATTCAAACGAATCATCATTCAAAGAATATATCCTTTCAGTCGAGTTTTTTCTTGACTTAATGAGAATTTTTCTCAATCATAAAGATTCTTATAATATCATACAAACAGTTATTTTTCTTTGCGATCTTCTGTTATATAATTATACCAATTGATACATAAGGCGTGTATCACATTCATAATTTTAGAAACAAAAGAAGGTCGAAGAAATTAAGTTAGTTCATATAATGAATATTCATGTCAAGTAAATGGAAAATTAGTCTTTCTTTATCATGAGAAACAAGTAAAATTCACTAAATTAAAGAGAGTGTTTCACATATTGAGACTCGAAATAAGCTTTCGAAAGACGAATACTAGTATTTAGAAGCTATAAAAATGAAAACTCAGTAAATTCAATAATTTCTATTTATTTCAAACATTTGAGGAATATTTATCAAGCACATTATGCTATTAACACTTAAAAACTAGAGGGTTCATTCTTAATATGCTGAATTGTTTAAAACAGAACTTAATTACATCATTGAGACATTTATTATTTGAACTTGAAATTTAGATTTTAATTTTTAGAAGATAAAGTTTACTCATTTCTCGGAATTTTGAATTTCCTTCAGTGTTCTCTGTAAGAAATGGGCGAAATTCTAATTACATTAGTTAAATATTGTTTTCAATGAATCTAATATTTGCTTTTTTAATCGTTTATCCAAATTTCCTGAAACTACGATTTCTTTCTTAGTTTAAAAGATTTTTGATTGAACAAAGTCGATCTATTTTCCTGTAAAAATCTACTATTGATATTTTCTATCGCGCCTTTTTCAAAATAACTTTTCTCTATGAAAACATGTACCTATAAGTATTTTCTCAATAATTATATTTGAAAATGGTTCAGAAAAATTTTAATTTCTCTTTTTGTTAAGTATCAATACTATTCAATGAATCGATATGATTTATACTAATAGTCATTTTTATAAATTATCAATTCATCGCATGCATCGGCTACACTTCGTTTTGTTAAAATTCAAGATGTCAAAACCCTGCTTAAATACTCTAACACTCTGATTGCGGAATTGATTAACCTGTTTTTCTATTTTATAAAATCACCAATAAATTTTCAGTAAAAGAAATTGAATTTGCGAAAATTATACAAGATGTTTATTTTATTTTTAATTAACAACTTCTTTATACTGAATGAAAATGAAAGAAACTTTGGTTAACATTATTTTGAAAGTTGTTGTTTCTTTGAGTTTTAATCCTCAAAAAGTATTTGTTATTCCTTATGGATTGCTCTGGTATTTGATTTCTAAGAATTGTATTTGTAAAGTGATAGAGCGTTTAGTGAATGAATTTTCCTTTTTATTTTATCATTTTCCGAAAATTCTCAATTTTTAATAATAATAAATGGTCTAGTTTAAAAATAATTTCAGAAAAGGTTAACCATTCCTGCAATCAGTTAATTAGGGTATTTAAACAGAATTTTGACATTGTGAATTTTGACAAAACGAAGTGATCTCCACGCATCAGCGATCATCCAGGATATACGCACGTTAACTTGACCAAAAGAGTACTCTTTATTTTATTACCAATTTCAATCTATCACAATTAATGAATGTTTACTTTCCTATTACTGGTATTTGTATTATCTAACTTGACCAAGCTCAACTTTCCAATGGGGTCAGTTTACAGAAAACCTCAATATTTAGGTGGGTGATCAAATTTTTGAAAAGGGAATGAAGCATTGCGTCTTTGATTTCTCAATATCCTGAGGGAAGCTGTCCGATTTCTCAACTTTTCATATGGTGGTGTGCACCCTACCTACACTTCACCATGGCAGTGTCTGTTATAATCCTAGATGGATACGCTCGGCGCTTGGGTCAATTTATGTGCTCAACGTTCACGCTCGATGAATTTCAAGCGCTCGCGCTCGAAGTACCGAGCGTTTAGCGTGTTGGTTTTAAGAATGCAAGGGTGAAATATCATTTAAGTCTGCTTTGTCACAAAATTTATTTGAGTTTTTTTTAAAACCAAAGTTCATATCACTTTTTCTGAAACAAATTTTTTCTCATGTACAATAAGTATGCTCAAAGATTCTTATGCATTTTGATCAGCCACCTAAATTTTTGAATTTTTAATAGGCAAAATTCAAAATTAACGCTCAGCGCTCGACGCTCTCGCTCGGCACCGATTGTCCATCACTGGTTATCACAAGTTAGTTTAGTGAAAATTGCATTAACAGTATATACCTATAAGATAAACCCTTAACTCTTTAAGTATCTGATTGATTAAACGATATCAGAAATATCATAAAAACTTAAGACACAGTTTATTTATTAGCTCGAAAAAGAATATTACTTGTATATTAAACTCTTAACATGAAAATAATATGATTTGATTTAGATTCGATAAAAATAACTATAATTTGTCATTTGGTTTATTAAAAGTGCACGTAAATAGTGTTTGTCTGAATTTGTTTTGAAAATAGTAACATATAGTATAAGCTATCAATTATATAATGCCATATTCCTTATTGATGAAACACAGGACTAAGTATGTGTTGTGTGTGGGCGAATAGATTATATATCTATAGTCACCCAAATGGGTATTATATATACAACCAATATAGACTTTATTCCAATATTCTGAATCAAATATATCATATCAAAACTAGGAATAGAATTTCATCCAAATAATCTGATATCTTAATATGAATGAACCACATCTTTATGAATTATTTTTTCAATTAATTCAAAAGTAATTATTTTTCCAAATGAGAAATACAAATTATTTAGGATTTTGACAGTTTTAAATTTAATTTTATTTGTTCAAGTTTTAAAAAAAATTGAATCAATGGCTAATAGAAATTTAATAATCAAAAATTGATAAGAATTTGGAATATTTCTTTCACTTCAGTAAAAGTAACATAAATTGATTTTCAACAACACTTTGAATCCTTTTAGCGTTTTTCTCGTTTAAAATTGAAATGTTGAGTAAAATTAAGCCTAAAAGTTAAAATTGATTATAAATGAAGCTTAATTAGAGTAAATTAGAATATTGTTTGGGTTTAATTATAGTTTGATCCTCACCTGTTTATAATTGTGTAATTTTATACGTCTATAATAGATGTTTGCATTAATTTCTATGCGTTTAAAGTTTGCGAAGGAAATTGTCTATTTGTTTGCTTTGTTGTTCTAAGTCTTGTATGTGCTCTAACTTAAGATACTTTGAATATATGCTTATATTGATTTATTGTTATTTCAATATATTTTGCGTCTTTCGCGCTAAGTATTATCAAAGCCAGAGCCAAAGCGTGATCTCAACGAACTGAACTTCTTTATCTTAATAGAAGCAAAGCTTATTTTGCTGACTCCCACTTACCACAGAATGGTCTTCCACGGCTTCTGTGAACACTAGGGGTTCTTTGGTTTCCTGGGTAACAAACTTGGTTATATACCTTACTCGATACTTCGCGCATCTGGAATGTAATGTTACTTCAATTGTAGCGCTATTCACACTATTCAAGAACTAGTACTGCAAACACCAGCTAAAGATTGCGAAAATGTCACTTTTCTACACGTCTAAACTGCTAACCCATAACTTTTTGTGTAACAAGTTATCAACTTTTATGCACTAGAACCTGAACAAATAGAAAGAATGAAAAAATCCTGTATTTGTATTTGAAATTTAATTAATAGCAATAATTATAAATGCTTTCAAATAATAAGTTCACTTAAATATTTGATTGGGCACTTTATTTAACATTCAGAGTTTGTATGCCTTTTCTTATTCAATACAACTTCAATATATTTAGTAACTTCATTCAATGGACTCTATTATCAACAGAAAATAGTAGAATAATCAATGAACATAAGAATAGGTTTTATTCAATTCTAGCCTTATATAGAATAATGACTTCAAGATTTTGTTTCCAAATTATAGCGCACAGAATCACATTATATTCGATGGCGAATAATGAGAGTTTAGAAATGTTTTTCCCAATGAACACTTGTATAGAAAAAATCTTTTTAGTTTTCTGGCACCTGTTTATTCAGTAAACTTCTACTTTTACTCTAAAAGTTTTCCATGTTATTTATTTTTCTCTTTTTTCTTTTTAATCATAATAACAGTTTATAAGTTTCTTTCAACTGAATAATCTCTTAAAATTTATGTTATATTTATTAAATTTTCAACAAAAAATATTTCAAATAACTTTTACTTCATATTATTTAAACCTTTTATTGGATTTGAATGAATGGCTTTCAACTCTATTGAAAACTAATTTGATTCATTCGTTTAAATTTAAACATTGGTTTCAGTGAACTTCTCTTAAAAATATTTAATTAAATCTGAGATTTTTTGCTATTGACTTCATTTTTACCCTTTTATTTACAAAGTCTTTTGTAAAGTTCATAATTTCATTTTCATAGATTATAATTTAATGCATTTTGAAAATAATTTTTATATTATTAAATTATTTGTTTAGTTTCGTGTTTCAAGAATTAATTATTCCATCTCAGCTCATATTGATTTTATCAAAAGAACAGTTATTGGGGGAGGGGGAGGGGGAGGGGGAGGGGAGGGGAGGGGAATAGAAGGGATTTAAATGTAATGTAAGATTCAGAATAATTCATTGTTTTATTATTGACTTTACAAATGAAGTTTAAGCATTACCAGACATCAATTCCCAGTTAATGCAATGCAAAATTTTAAGAACTTTGAAATCGCTTAAGTTTATGAAAATAATAATTATGTGAATCTTTGCTATAGTAATGAAAAAAGTTGAATAACTTCCTTGTTTGAAGCATTAGTATATTGTAACGCTTGTTTACGGCCCGGCGCCTACACCAAGTTGGAGCGCCTGATTCGAGGTGTGTAGATTAAAGTGATGTCCTCTGTCGGCGATTACAATTTCCACCAAAAAGGTGTCGCCACCAGTCGACCGAAGTGACCAACAATTACTTCCGACTTGACCACCAATTAGTTCCGAACCAGAGTTTATTTCCGTTACTACAACCAGAGATTAGTTTTGCCAACAAAAGAGTTCTCGACTATCAATTACGTTCCAGAAATCAATAGACAAACGAGTTACCAATTTAAATGACTTTATTTATTGTTAATAATAATAGTTATTACAATAGTAAGAGATGTTTTCATCTCAAATGCCTATTGGACTGAATGAAATGTGTAGTTTTACAGCAGTGGTGAAACGATGGGGGTGTCAAAACTCATTGTACTCATAAAAAATCCAGAAATTTTTCATATTTTATATTATCTTAGTATTTTTTATCATATCCAAAACTTTTTAAAATTTTTCATAGATCTGAATTTGTTAATAGATATTCAACGGAAAACCAAAGAGTTTTTCCAAAATCTTGGAGAGGGTACGTTTTTTAAATTTTGAAGATAAGGTCTAAAACCAACTTCAACCCCTCCTACATACTTAGCAAAATGTATGTAGATCAACCTCGAAATTCAAATCTTCAAAATTTAAATATTTGAACCTTTCTTATTAAAAAGAATTCTGAGGTGAAATTCTTCAACAAAGTGAAAGTTTCTTACATAACTTTTATCATAGATTTGAATATTTTGCAGCAAATTTAGTATTTTTTTTTAAAGAATAGGACTTAACTCAAACGACAAAATCCATCTATTAATAAAGTTTAGAAAAGTTAGTAAAATGTTGGCAAATCTGTGGTGAATTACAGTTGAATAGAAAACGTTTAATGAATTTTCAATATGTTATTTTGCTCTTGAAATTAAATTAAGTTGAATTTACAAAGATTGAACATGAATTTTTTTTGTAATTAACGAAAGAACTTGAACGCCTTGAAAGCATTCTGATTGCAAGGCATGGATGCAAATCATAAGATAAGACTTTATATATTCTTTATGTTCTATTTTTGTTGTGGATTTTTTTCTCAATCATAATTATTATTCAAAACGTCACAGAGTTATTGCACAAGTTTTATATAATAATTAAGATTCAAATTTATTATCTTATTGAAGGTTAAGTTTAAGAGAAAATTGAACTTAAAAAACTTTGAGACGAAATCGGATTCAGTGAAAGAGCCATTCTTACTCTTATTCCAGTATTTGATAACTGATTGTTACTCTAGTATTTTTTTTATGAATCACTATAAAATAATGGAATTATATATTTAAACATGTGCTTTTTCTATACTCATTATAAATCGAAATACTTTATGACATGACATTGATCAAATTCAATATACAGTTTTAAAGTACAACAAACACATTTATAAATATTACTCTGATTTATATCATTTTATTTTCTCAATATTAAACAGATGAAAATGTGAAATAATAAGCAATATCATTTAATATCTTAGCTTAAGTTAAAAACATGGATTGATTTTTTAATTAGAAATTATCCTTTCGATCTTCCCTTTTCGGGAATAATTTTTCGAATTTTAGCGAAAAATAGCCAGAAACCCTATTTATTCTTCAGATAACAATGATTTTTGCACCTAAAACTTGTCAGTGCATAATCAAAAGTTGCCCAAATTCCGATTTCATATCTCTAATTTTTTAGCAGATTCTGGAACCGATTGAGTTTCGATGTTTTAACTTTAATTGATATAATCACGAATTTTCATGACTCAATCATTTACCGATGGGTCACAACCACGAAAAATCTGTATAGTTTCTACATTTATTTCCACTTCTAAAAAAAGATTTACCGCATATCTCCAAAAATAATGATAATTTTCAAAAATTAATTTTACCAAATTTTTCAAAATGAAAAATTACAATTATATATTGACTTTTATTGCATTGCGTTTTTCGATTTAAAATTGAAATAGAAAAAAACGAAGTTTCTGAGTTTAATTTAATTACCTTACATAAAATAATTTTCATTTTTCGAGTCTTTTCACTTTTCACTTATCATTTATAAAATTTGAATAGAATTATGGTCAGACTCATAAAAACGAATCTACGAACAGTTCAGTAAAATGAAATTTTTAAAATATTTTTCTCTAAACATGTATAAGTTTAGTTAAAATAAGTAAATTCAAATCTCAAACCGTTGTTAAAAATTTTAAATCAGCTAAAGATTTATATATACGAGTATTTTTCTTTTGAAATCTAACGTTGTCCTCAAACTATAAATGACGAGATTTTTAAAAACAATAGAGCTTTCAGTTTTGTTTAATCATTTCAATGCATAATTTGAAAAGTCATAAAAGTTTAGCTATCGTAGACATAATCACATTATAGCAATTTAATAATCTATTCGAGTTTATAATTATGGAAATTTGATATCGAATTAAGTTGATACATAACTTTTAATGCAATGGAAAGTTTAATTTTTATTCAAATCAGCAAATTTATTAGGATGTGAAATAGATAGTATGGTCTTGTCTTGTATCTCATTTATTCTGCATCTCATATAGAGGTCATTTTCTAAGCTAAAGTTTTTATTAGATAGAAGTATTTCTGCGATATATAACCTGATTTAGCTTTTCCTTTTGATTATAATTCATGATATAAACTGATATAAAATTTATTCCCAACTCCTCTCACCCTCATCTCCATTTTGTACAATCCCTTTGGGTTATTTGAAATACTGATATTACATTTTATAAAGCCGACTCTCAATGAACTGCTCACTCGATGCATACATGCCATCACTGATTCTGCTAATAAGAGTTCCTCTTTAGAAGAAATTACAATCTGATTTCCAAAATGCTAAAGGGAAATAAACATAAACTTTGCTCTATATTAAAGCAAGCAATCGCTATCTTTTCCTTTAATAGTATGGAACAGCTCAATAAAGGTTCATTTTCATATACCTAAAGAGAATGGTTGAAAATATGACATTATGCTCCGGAATATTTTATTGAATTGGTTTAATTCCTGTCAGTGCAAGAGTTAGTTTAATATTTTTTAGTTTTTAGTCTTGTTTAAACTTAACTTTTAAGAAATCTGACTTTCAGCTGAAACTGTTGAAAAATCTTCATTTTTGAATATTTCTATCTTGCATTTGACTTCAAATATTATCCAGCTTTTTGTTTAAATAAATTAATGTTTTCTGAAAGTATCTCTAAAATAGATTTATCTTTATTTTAGCCAATTAGTTTATTTTCAAATTATGAAATAAATTGTAGAATAATAATTAACTTACTATTATAACTATTACTATCACAAAAATTAGATGACTCAAATCAAAACGATAGGCATTCAAATGAGATAAAACATATTTTTTCTTTTTTTCTTTATCAATTTTTTGTGGAATAATGTAAATGATGCTTACAAACATGAAAACAAACTGCCATTAATGAAAGGATATCTATATACTAATATTCAAAATTTGTCTGTCTGTGTGTGTGTGTGTGTGTGTGTGTATGTGTGTGTGTCCGGCTATAGACTCGGCTCCTGAACATGATACAGACATGAGACCGGTTTCATTAGAACCAGTATGAACTGAGATTTCGTCAGAGCGAAATCATTTCCATAAATTACGTCAAAAATTTCGAAGACGAAATTTATGGATGGGCCTAAATTTTAACGGGCTTTATTTTTTTGCTCTAATTAGTTATTTTGATAACACATTCTTTAAGTAATATATTGTTTTAATTAATGTGAGTAATCACTTATTATGATCTCAACTGATCTGAATAGATAATTAATCTGTATTGAGTGAATGTATAAGAACTACATTTACTGTACAAGTTATAATACAAATTATTTATCATCCGAAGATATTTCACTACTTTAATTCTCAATTGAGATAAAACAAACCGAACTTCATGTAAATTACACTATTTTTAATATTATTTAAATAGAATTTAAAGTTTTTTCGAATAAAAACAAAGCCTTACAGCTTTACTTCAATTTTACTTTACAGGCTTAGACTTCAATATTAGGCTTCACTAAAGCTCTCTTATTCACTGAATTGTTGTGTACATAAATATATGGCTGCTTTGCAGATCATTAAGATATGAGTGACTCTACAGTTAGCTTAAACTCTTTCTATAAAATATTTCTAACTTTAAATTTGAGTCCTTGGGCTAACTGTGATTGCATGAATTGAAGCGAAACATCTTCTCTATCAATTCATTGTTTAGACTCATACTTGTGATTAAATGTATTAATAAAAAACCAAAAGTTAAGGTTTTTTAGATTAAAGTGTTGTTAAAACTTTTTGTTGATGAAAATAGTGAATTAAACTAAAATTATTCAGAATTGATTTTTCAAATTTAATAAATTCAAAGGTATTTTAAGATAAATATTTTTCAACGAAAACTTTTCCAAATCTCGATTTTGAATTCCTTTTTAACTTTTTGATACAATTTTTTTCATTTGCCAATACTTATTTGCAAATTTTCATGGTTAATATAAGTCAAGGTCACGCAAATGTATGACACCTTGGTTTTTAGCTCAGAAGCTTTTCGAATATAAAATCTGAATGCCCTAAACATTCTATTGATAAGTTATCTACAGATTGACTTTTGTTTGTTTTTTATTTTCTTTCAAATTATAAGTTAGACTCAGTTAACTTCCCTAATTTTCTTAATAGCCATTTATCGCAAATGATCATAAAATAATTAAATTTATACCAAAATAATTGTAAGAAACAGGAACTAAAACCAATTTATGTAATTCGATTTTTACATGCGTACTATTTGGGAAATTATTGTTTATTTGAAACTGTTTGTTAACTGTAATTTTTGATGAGCTCTAAAATTCCTTCGATAAAATTCATTACAATAATTAAGTTTACTAGAATTAAGTCCATATCCATTAAATAGTTCAATTATTGATAAGTTTCATTCAAATAGAAAACTTAAAAAGTATTCGGAAAAATAAGTATTATCAAAAATTACAACTAAGGTTCAAACATATGATAGTACTTGCGTTAACTGAACATTTAGAAAATCAAGGAAATTATTTGAGCGCTTTCGAGATAAGTTGTTCACTTTTATTTACATTCTGTGTAGACTTAAACAGAAATTATAGATTATTTTTCGAACCAATATGAACCCTATACTAATAATCAGTTCTTTTTTCTTATATTGGATATATAGTAAATACAAGTGGTTCACACACATCAAACAATCAATGTTTGAAAAAATTGATTACAGACTTCAAATTTTTGCAAAAATAAATTGAAAATTTCAAATTCTAGGATCAAAGTATGTTGTTTAGATTCAACTCAATATTTTTCTGCAGCAAAAACTTTAGTTTAGATAAAAATGTATGGTTTTTTGCGAAAATATAAAATTAAA
>JAQFXV010000799.1:0-17801 GCA_034694065.1 Camisia spinifer
TTTATGAGTCTACTGAGAAAACGAAATTTAATAAATGAAATTTGATTTCATTTTCAGATTCTACGTCCAAAAATACACTTAAATTAATTTTTTCATAATTATTTATCGTTGGTTTCAGTCAAGTTAAGCGATGGAGGTAAAGTAACCCTGTCGGTAAAGTGAACCAACAATTGAGGCATATTTAGTTGTAAGCAAAAGTGGATACTATAATTTTGAAAATCTCTCATCTAATTATCTCAAAAAAGTGTATTGATAAGTTTTATGCCGCGAGGTTTTGTACTCATACCGTTTTATTGTTTGCTTTTCTCAAATGATTTCTGGTGCCATTTCATCAACTTATTTAGGTATTAGAAAAGTTTTTGAGTTTATTAGATCATTATAGTTAAAGTCGAAATTGGGTTATCAATTGATGAAAATAAATTTATACCAAAATTGTATTTTTACTGATACTTAGCTATATTTCAGTTGTGTTACCTTAAGTTACATCAAATGACGAAAGTTTGACCCTATTATCCAAATGAAACTAGTGATAAACTGTTGGAATTTCTATCATAACTAATATTTTCAATTTTAAACCTTTTAAAGTTTTCACGAGAATTCCCTCAACAAAAGTGAGTCAATAACATGAGTAAAGCCTTCTTTGTGTGCTATCCAATGGTCAGTCAATATCAGAATTATTTAGTTAATTGCCATAATCATTATGTAACTGATTCATCAATTTATGATAGGTTGTAAAGCCTTTTCTTTTATACAGTATCTTAATATTTGATTACCTTATACTTCGAATTAAATCCTCTGACACTTGGGTTTTCCCCATTATTGTAAAGAAAATGTATGGCATTTTGTTATAGAATTTCCTTTTTCTTAATTTGGACCCAATTTCTCTTTCAATAACATAAAGCCGAAGCTTTAATAAGTAACACATTTTTAAGTAAATAAGTTTGAACTGAAACTACTTGAGGAAAAGTAAGTCTCAAATGATTTGTGAAAATATGTTTATAAAGACAGACAAATTATAAGTGCAATGATTTGATTATCTCATTAATGATAATTCAATGAATAATTACATTTTTATTACTCGATATAAATTTTCTATAATTAACTGGAAATAAGTTCTCGTTTTCATTGACATAAAAATTAATACAATTAATATATAATTTATTTAAAATTGCTTTTCATCGTATGATTTAATTGAAAAATTATTAGATTATGAAATCAGAGTAAAAACAATGATTGAAAAATATGACGCAAATTAAAAAATAAATGATTTACTGATGAAAAACAAATTAATCATAATTGAAGTTAAATTTTTAAATATCTTATTCTAATACAATTCCATAATAACTATTCAATAATAAGAATTGTATTAATTTCTTGTTAATTATTATGAACTTTTCATTTTACATAAATATTTCAAAGGAAGCATTTTTATGTCTCCCGATTCTATATTAACCACACCTTCATTGCCATCAATACTAAGCATAACACCAGTGGCCTCACGATCTTCACCAAAGATTACTTTGATCTGAAATCAATTTATTATTAAAAATATGTTATTATTAAATATCAGAATCATAGGAATTAAATGAAATATTGAAAGTGTCGCAGACCTTGTCGTGAGCGGTCGGCAAAACTGGTTCCAAATGTTCTGATAATATATTTACGACACGATCTTCTTTAAGAAGGAATACCGCACACATTCCACCTGATATTCCTCTAACAATTCCTGTTTGTCCGATGAGATCGTCGTCGTCGTGACAGTCTTTGATTCGCACTTCAATATCAGTTGTCTGCCATTCGACACTCAATGCGTGTTCCATTCCTGCCCCTGGAGTTTGAGGATTAAAGTGAGGCGAAGACGCGCCCGGAGTCATAGGGGAATAGCCATAACCGGTAGGAGAGGGAGACGGACCCACACTATGTGGACCCGCATATGCAGGGCTTGGAGTCAAATAACCAGCAGATGCAGGACTCGGAGCAGTTCCCGGAACACTATAATTCGATGGCGAAGGAGTGGCCGCCGGTCCGTATGGAGAAAATGAGTGGTCTGAAGAGGCGTACATTCCAGGTGTTTGTGGAGTGTATGGACCGCCCGGAGGTGTTTCCGGATTTATATAACCCGGTGTCGGAGGGTTTAGATATGAAGGGTTTGATGGCGAGGCCGTCGGTTCGTCGTAATCAAAATCAGCTCTTGGAGTGTTGGCAGCGGTCGGATCCCATATTGAAGATGTATGAATAGGAGTACGTGACCCGTCATGCATAGGAGTCGCACCTCCACCACCATAAGCAGGTGTACGCGACCCGTCTTGCATTGGGGTATTCGCCCCGCCATACATAGGGGTACGACTGCCTGAACCATACATTGGTGTTTGACTTCCATACATAGGAGTGTTTCGCGCATAAGTCGAAACACCGCCCGCTTTATCGCCAGTTCCGCTGCCGACTACTATTATACGAGTTTTATCAACAGTTATTGTCTGACACGTGGCGTGAAGTTCAACGCGAGCCGTCATATCGATGGCATCTTTAACAATACCAATGTATCCCTTATACGTTCCCTGAGTTATCTTAATTGTCTTTCCGATCAAATCCATATCAGTTCTATCGCGACCACCTTTTGGACCACCGAATTGTCGCGAACCACTCGATGGGTGTGCCGGAGATGATATACGCGGAGACATAAACCCAGCACTGGCTGTGTTCATAACTCCCGATGCAGACAATGGACGCGAACCGCCGGCAAGTATTAAATGTCGAGTTTTGCAGACAAAAATACCGCCATTTTCTAACATCATTCGAGAATATAGAAAAGCAGAATTTCGATACAAATGTTTAATCTCTCCCTGTCTTCCAGAATGCGGGCCATCAATCACTTTGACATGATCTTTAACTTGTATTTGATTTTGTTCAGAATCGAGAGCAACAGCACGTCTAGTGTCACGCTTTTTGGTGACCGCTTGATGTTTAACGTGAACCAGTTTTCCGTGCATATTAAGAATCTGAAAATTCTCTTTTTCTAGTCTAACAATAACTCCAACAGTTTGAGCGTCCAATTGAGTCAAATCTCCCCATTGAAACTGACCCATTGTGTCCACACCTGTCGCCATATCTGCACATAATTGTAAATCTTTTGGCAATACTTTCAACTCATGCATTGTTAGATCAGAAAAGAGGACAATTTGATTGTCTTCAACCCTAACTATAAGACCAGTGTCTCCTTCATAACGACCGGCAATCACTTTCACGTGATCTCCCATTTTGAAGTATTTTCTCAATTCGTGTGCCTGAAAGTCAAGCGGTTCTGTCAGGTCTTCGTGTTTGGGAATCATTGTTATCTTATTTCCATCGATGGTCACAATTCTTCCCTGAAGATGAGCCAACTCTCCCTCACACACTTCAACATTATCTCCGGGCGCGAAACTGTGTCCCTTGTCTTCAGCGATTGTACTCTCACTTAATTGTATTTCAATGCCTTCCGGATGTTCTTCGAATTTTTCCAATTCACTTAAAGTAGGCTTAACTCCATCGATAAGTAGAGCGGTTGTTGTAAAGGCTTTATATAGAAATCCTCGTCGATATCGATTGCCTTCAAATATCATGAAATCTCCATCATTAGTAACCTCTCCACCAATAGCTCTGATGGCATCGATATCAAAGAGTTTAGATAAGGGACGTTTCCCTCTCTTTCTCTTCTGATTCTCATTTTCATTACTGGCAGCCCTTAAGGCCCCCCTCAGTCGTGTGTAATCGATTCGAGGAATAAGTTTCAGATGAACCTGATTTTGAGCGGTGTCCACATAGTCTACTTGTGCCAAATCGTCTTTATATAAACCTCTTTTTAGTCGAACCCATTGATTCACTTTGATTTGTGAGTTATCTTTAGTGACACGCAAAACATCAGTCATTTCATTGATGGGAACCATTGTTTGCCTGTAAAGTCCGAGTCGAAGATTTCCCATTCCTTGAATCGCTTGTTTTACATGAGTTTGTTTATAGGCTTCGATATAAATATATCCCTTTATACCTAAAATATTACAAATTAATAATTCATTTATTATGCTATTTGTGCAGAAAAATAATTTAAATAATGTATTGAAGACATGCCTTCGGGCGCGACCACAGACTTGATAGGAAGCGGTTCATCAGTAGTGGAGAAAGCGATGAATTTCCTCATAAGCTGAAGAACAGTCGCCTTTTCTTCTCCAATCTTACACTTAATCATCCATAGATTTGGATCTTTAACACCAGGCATAAGAGCCTGTTGTGTGATATCATCGGGAAGATCGACGTCCGCGTCATAACCTTTTTCAGCGGCCGAAGACTCGGCATATTTTCTCCTATAATAGTCTTCAATCTCGTCCTCTTTCTGTGAATTCCACATCATTTGTAACCTTCGATGGGATTCCATATCTCTTTGTGAAGAGTCATCAGAATGTTTATTCTTTTCAATGATCTCATCGGCGCCCTCTTCCCACTCTTCATCGTCTTCTATTTCATCATCAACTTCTGCCTCATCTAATATAAACCCTCCATGTCTTGGTTTCTTTCTCTTTCTTCGTCTTTTTCCACCATCAAAATCATCGTCTTCTTCTTCCTCTTCATCATAATCGTCTTCATCCAAGTCTTCTCCTTCAGGCTCTTCTTCATCCGCCACTTCTTCCTGTTCTACTTCTTCTGCCTTTAAATTGATTTTCAATTAGTATTTTATTTGCAAACAATTATTCAATCTTTTAATAAATAATTATTTATTTAATTTTTCTTTTTATTTATAAAATAATAACAAATAAATACCTCATTATCTGAATCACGAGTTGATTCTTCGCTGTCAGACATTATTATTCGACTGATTCTTGAAAATCAATTTTCGATAATTTATATTAATTTCACAATTAATTCAAATTATTTAAATAAAACTCTCATTGAAAACAATGAATGAAACCATAAAACGATAATTTTTTGAGTAAAACTCTAATCAATCGACATATCATCAGAATTTTAAAGCCTTTTATTAGTCTATTATTTCCATGAGAAAAACATGTTTTTCATGTATATATAAAAGGTTTAAAAGGTTTTAGTATTAATTCTGTTCTTATTAAATGATTGTTGACATGAAATGAGATAAGAGATGGCACTACTTTTAACTGATCAACCGATTGAGTTGGAGTCAAAGCGTAACCCAAACCTTGTTTTAAAATCTTAACTTTATTAATAATTAATTTTTTAATTTAGTTGCTAAAGTTTTATCTAGGAAATTAGCTTAATTATTATTTGACTCATTTTATTAACCTGAAGAGATATACACAGTGATACATTTGCAGTCAAAATAATTTTATTGTAAAGTTAAGTGAAAATTTTGTAAACTTTTGATTTTTCTAAGTATCCCAAGTTATCAAAATTACTAAAAGTTTTTCTTTTAAATTCAATCAATCATTTTCTTTAATATTTGATAACTTTATTCAAATTCAAATTGTTAAATACTTTGTTTAATTGAATATTAATTATAGTCATACTTTTCACAAGCTTTTATATCAAATAAAATTTGGGTAAATTATTTTCATAGTTCAAAAATTAAACTCAATTAATTGATGAGTAGATGTATTTTTCTGTTTTTGTAATTAAAGCATAAAATTAATTTAAATTTTATGAAATAATGATAATTTGAATGAGAATATTATAATTCTAGAGATATAATATCTTGATTAATATAAATCAACGTTTATCGGAGAAAAATTCACTAATAAAAATATTTCAAATGTATTATGAAGAATAAGTTAACTAACTGAGTATTCTTATGTTAGTTAACACATTCTTCAAAATACATGTAAAATATTTTTCGTTAGTGAATTTTTTTCCGATAAACATTAAAATAGAAAATGAAAAGTTCTTAAAAAATCAAATGCATTAACTTTATAATGAAAGACAGGAAATATTATTTGACCCAAACTTATAAATTGAAAGTTTCATAAAAGTTTGAAAACATAATCAATCCAATGATTTAATCAACTTCAATGATCTACTGAGAAAACTCTTCTATACAATATATATTGAATAATTGGTTAAATTATTTAAAGTTATGTATTATTCGAATGAAATTAAAAGATTTTGTGTAAAATTTTATTTCTTACAAAAATCATATAAGATTTATATAAAAATATTATTAAATTAATAAATAACTTATGCATAAATGCTAATAAATTTTCAATAAAATTGCTATTAAATGCTGATTAAATGCCATAATTTAATAAATAAGTTCATCTCAAACAAATTCAATCGAAAAATTTAGTCAATATTTCATTCAGAGTGTTATTAATAATAAGCCTTCTCTTAGTTTTAGTCAAAAGTGTCCGACAAATAGGGCATGTATTGACTCCAGATTGAAATGATTGATCCAAACATGACTAAATGGTATAAATGATTAGAAAAAGTTATTTTTAAAAGAAAATTAGAATAACTGAAAGGAAATTAATTGAGTGAAAACTTACTTTACAAATATTATGATAACAGGGAGTTGTGACTGGATTTTTGACAACATCTAAACAACAGACGCATTTGAAACTATCTTCAAGTTTTTGGAAAAACTCCTATAAATATAAAATGACAAAATTGCTTAAAATGACATAATATTGTAGGGCTTAAGACTCATGTGAGGTTTAATTATTATATTTATTATACATGCATAAAGACAGAGAGATATACTATTATATAATATAATGTAGTTATAACTGAATTTATAGAGTGTATCGAATTAAAAGTTATACCACTTTTCCCTGTTTCGCGTGACATAACAATGTTTGCCATAAACTGTAATTATTTTTATCTTTTTCAATCAGACTTAGAATATGTTTTGGTATAGAAAATGGTGAGATTTTGAGTTTTTTAGATCTGAACAGATTTTCATCCATTTTCCAGGACCTCTTTGAAGCTGTTTCTTGATTCCAACCGGGAGGATATATAATGGTTAAGCCAAGTCTTTGAATTCTATTTTTGCCCTCTTTAGTCCAGGGCGGAGGTGTTGTATCGTCTCTTTTCATTAAATACCTCCAAACAAGAAAACCTGATTCTCCAATTTGTGGCCAATACTTTACAACTTTATAAATGCCATCATATCTGACCCCAACTTTTGGCAAATAAGGGGACTTTTTTGTAGCTCCTCTTGCATTACCACTTCTGAGAACTCTCACAGGTTTCCCTTTTTGCCAATCAAGACCAGCATTTGCTCCCTTTTGATCATTAAGTGTTGCAAAACAGTTAACTGCAAGCGCTTTATTACATCTTTTGAACTCCTGATCTTTTGTTTGCGGTCCACCGACTCTACTCTTTCCGGCGGAGTCTTTACCTCCTGACGCAGTGTAATAAAACTGATCTCCGAGATCAATATCTTCATCATAAGAGCACGAAAAGACAATAGAATATGCACCACAACTCTCTTTTCCATGAATTCCAGCGACTAGTGGTGTATGAACTCCAGCTTCTGATGCCTGAAAGCGGAAGCGCCACCACATTCCTACTTGAATACCAGGGATTGGACCGAAATGATCTTTACCAACAATATTACATATTTGTGTGCGACCCATACAAGCCATTCCTCGTCCCCATTCTTTGATTCCGACACGATTCAGATTTTTCTTTCTTTTCTGTAAATGCTTTGACTGAAGGGCTGTGACTTCCTTTTCATCATTATTTCTACACTTATTGCAATACCAATCATCATGAGGTACTTCAATGAGTGGCTTTGGAAGGCACCAAATGTGATACATTGAATCGCATTCATCGCATATAATTTGCTTTTCGGGTGCATTCTTACCGCCACATTCATTACACGAACATTTTTTGCATCTAAGTGTTGAGTTATCGTTACACTTATCACAATCAGGCGGTGTATAACCTATATAACATTATTCATCGAAAAATACTTTTACGAACTCTTTAATAATTTCATTCACTATTGAAGCAAAAATTTCACAATTCATTTAGGTTAAGGTCAGTGTTATTTTACTCTGTGTTTGGGTTTTTCAAAGCTTAAAAACTAATTTCTACTCAATTGAACAATTCATACCTTTAGAAACTTTGCATTCAATTTTTAATTTTAGATTTAAATGATTTGCTCTTTTAATTTTAAATATCATTTAAACTTGATCTCCATTGTCTCAAAATAATAAACTAGGATTAGAGTAAACGAAATAACGTTAGAGTAATGTAAAAATCTCAAAAACAGCGGGGAATCAGTCATGAAATTCAAAGTTAAAAAATGAAATTCAATCAAGATTAATGAAACTCATTTGTAAAAGCGTAATATTATTTTTGTTATAAAACTTGAGTTTATTTCAAGAAAGTTAAAAGAGCTCATAAAATATGCAAAGATTTTCTATATATCTCCTTAAGATTTATGATTGAAGTAATTTAATAGCTTTTATTAGATGAAAAATATATATATTTTAGTCTGTAATATAAGTCAGAAAATTTGTTGAGAAGTAAAAACATAACTAAAACTCATACAACTATAATATTGATATGAGTTATTTAGTGTCAAATCTTTTATAAGAGTATTGAACTTGATCTTTAATCGAACTCTATGTTTACAAATTTAATATTTATTTAATAAATTTTCTATTTGTGTCAAGAAATAACACAAAATAATTTTCGAATCAATTCCAAAATTGGGTTATAAGTGTCAAGTTAAACAAAAATGACAAAATAATTATTTAAATAACTTTAAACAACAATTGATAGAACAATTTTAAAACGAATTAGTTTTCTATGATTTTCATTAATTTTTTTTATAAATAGAATATAATTGAATAAATCTTGATTTTCATAAATAATTGCTAAGCTTTAAGAACTTTAGCGAAGTAAGAATTATCAACTTTTCAAACGAGAAATAAGGACTATGTTATTGTGTGTAAATAAATGTTCAACAAATTTGATTATGAATTCAAATTCATTGATTTATGTTGAATGACATGATATAGCACTAGAATTTAATTAATAGTTGGCTTAAGAAACATGAATAGCTTTTTTGACAAAAAATTATATTTAACTTTCTTATCTGCATAATGTTTACGATATCTCAAATAAATTGCATATCAAGATGTTTTGATTTCTAGAACAGTGAGGAGTTTCGCAGCTAATTATAGCGATTACACGAATGTATTATTATGAGCTGTTGTATAAGTTTAAACGAATAACTTTAGTAATTATTTAAACTTATATACAATTAAATAAATGCTTCCATTAATCAGATCCAAAGTAGCCCAACAAAAAGTGGGAAAATTCTCTTCGCTTTTGTATGTTTCGATAATTTACTTGTTTAAACATAATAAATATTTGACAGGATTAAACATTTATGTAATTTCGATTATTGAATTGTTATAAAAATCGAAATACCTTTTGTTTGAGAATTGATTTTGTGAAAAGAGTTTGCATAACAAAGAGTTTTGTGTTAGAAAAAAATAGCTCATAATAATCGGTTAGTGAGACAATGGGCGAAAAGGGGTTACTAGTGTTGCACAAATGCGATGTGAAAATAATTTGTTGAATAATCAAACATAAATTAGTCTTATTTGAATCCGGTTGAGAGCATATTAATTAGTATTAAAAATCAAACTTGATTCATAAGTAGTTTAAATAGAGCTCTTCTCAAACTTTATATTAAGAATTCCTTTGAATGTAGAAAATAGTAGTATTGCTCAACTAATCTCTGGTCACTTACTATTATAGCAAACTAACGCTCAAATAAGTTTGAATTTGATGTGTCAGTTAAAATACCAAATCCATAAAATAATTTTGATCGAGTTTATAGGCTTTACATAATATAATCCTGTTTTGATTATGTGTTTGAAGTATAAGTAAAAAATAAGAAGAATCTGTACTGTAACTTACGTTTGGATTTACTTCCAAATTGGAGCAGCACTTCATCATCTTTTGAGCGCAGATTTCTTTTGATGTTGGGTTCAATTTTGTAAATTTGATCAATGAAATGAATTTGTTGTCGTTTGATGACCACATCGCCCATATATATAGTGGCGTATAATTTTCTTTCTAAATCTAATTTTTTCTCAATTTTGCATTCATACCAATAACCTCTTTCTTTAGTTGAATTACTATTAAAGTTGGCCAATACTAACTCGCCTTCATTTATATTCTCGTACGATATTATAATCGATGATTGAGGTCTTATTTGGTGTAAAAAAAGAGGAATATTAGTGCCAATGGAGTGTTTCAGAAAATCGACATAATATCTATGCTCTATTGTTGAAGAGTTGAAAGAAATTTTGAGTATTACTGCTTCAAACCATGCGCCCATCTCTGTATTCAATGCATCGATACTGTCTCCAACCCTATAGTATTCATCCTCTTCAATAAATTCTTCATCTTTACTATAAGTTTCAACAATCTTATCGCTGTTTTCTTCAACAATAGTCTCTCTATCAATGACAGATTCTCTCTTTTCATTCATAACAGATTCGCATCGAAGCAATACTTGAATTACATTATTAACTTTTATATTATATTCATATAATGAATGTCCATTATTAAGCTATAGATATTCGTATTAAGTTAAAGACTTATCGCTTACAAAAGTTATGTTTTCAATTTATTCTGTTTCTATTTTCTTTACCCGAATGTTTATTTTAAATCTCATTTACCTCTTTTCCATCAAAGAAGAGTCTGACATGTGAAGCATTCTCAACATTCCACTTTCTCGCCACTTTGTTTCTCAACTCATCCATAGTTTCGTTAATAGAGCGACAATTAATATGATACGACTGTTTATCCGAACCTAAGAGACGTACCTGAACGTACATTTTCCCGATTTTACTGTTCACGTCTATTTTCGGCCAAAAAAACTAACTTATTTTCTTAATTATTGCTATTTTTTTATAACAAATTAACACTTTAAAAATTTTCACTCGAATAATAAACCAACATTTAATGCAAAAATCTAAACAAAAAAACTGTTGCGGCACTTCTTTTTCTACCATATGTTTGCATCTGAAATAATATAAAGCAATGCCAAAAGTTTAGAGGGAAAGAAAGGCTGCTTTTTGAATGCGAACAAAAACGAATGGCTGAAAAAATTGTTGGAAGTAATATAAGCATTACTTGCAGTGCGAAATTTCTTCACAGATATCTATTCATTTGTACGGAACAGCTTTTTTCAACCGAATCCCTATAAATACCCTATTCCAGGTGTCCCTCACCCCTCACCCCTCACCCCCTCAGCTGTGAGCACTCAACGCCAACTGTCGACCCCCTCATCCTTAACTGAATAAAAGCTTGATGGCAAGGACGGAGAGTGTACTTTCGTTCGCAGTCAGTCAAGGTTTTTCTTAATAATAATAATAAGAGCCAATTGTTCCAATCACTACCTTTGTCAAAGAGTTCTATTCTATCCAATTACTGAACCAATATCTTTACAGAAGAAAATTGAAAAATTTCTCAATCGTATTGATTAACTCTAAATTACTTTCAAGTTTCGAAATTCAAACATGATTTTGAGAAAAGTTTTGCCATTTTTTACTGCAACCAAGATTTCAACTTTATAAATCATATTTTTGTTTTATTCATCTTAGTTCAATCTTAAAAATAAATGCTATCAAACGATGACATTCAAAGTTGTAAGTTTAAAATTATTGCTCCAAATATAAAATAGAAATTTAATTTCTTTTAAAGTCATTCATCGATCAGTATCTGTGAATTCATCGTCTAGAAAAAGAGTTAATGAAAATCAAATCTTGAGTCTATTTTAAACTTTTTTGCCAAACGTATTGTAGCGAAATTGCAATAACAAAAAATGCTGAACAACTCTAGCCTTAATAAATGCCTTCACAAACAGATTATGAGTAGAATCACTACTTTTTGTGATATAACTTTTTGCTACTTATCAAAGTATGCGATTTTGAGTCTGTAAAAGTTGATTCTCTAGTAATGAGTAATATTTGAAAAATGTTAGCTTATTGTGTCACTGCTTTAGCTATATTTAGTGCAGAAGTGATCACAAAGTTTAGTTAATTTTATAATTATATTTTATACAGTACTGTAGTTTCTTTTGTTTTTCTCCTCAGGAATTCATTAGAATGACATTATTTTCAGAATCACTGAATTTAATACTTTTACAAACTTTTTAATGCAAACCTTTTTAGGTCACACTTCAATACAAAGGTTTATTCCCCAATTTCAAGCAATCAAATAGAAATGAGTATTTGTAAACTTACACTAAATTATAGTATAATATAAAGAATGTCTATTTAAAAAATATAACATGTTTTACAATATTCTGAAACCAATTTGTTTATTGACTAAAATTTGGTTTATGTCAAAGTGAAGTTCATGAACATTTCAATGACTCCAACTTTATTATAATAAACCAACTATTTTATTGTAAAGCTTTTGTGATCAAAATTAGTTATAGTTACACTTTGTTAGTTTTAATTGAATTTTTTAATTCATTAATTCATCAGTAAAATTAAATATTTAAATTAACAAAAGTTTTTACTGCCGAGCAATGATTTTTATGATAAATTAAGTTAATTTTCAGCACAATTTTCAATCAATTATTATAAATTTTCACAATATTTGAAGGGAATTAAAAAATCTGTCATAAATGTATTTACCAATAAATATCAATAGTTTGAAGAAAGAATCGCATTCTTTTATGAAAAGTTTTGTGTATTCAAAATAATTTATTTTTTTGCTGATTTCAGTTGATTTGTTTCAGAAAAACTTTGAAATAAAGTTTAAATCATTTTTTATTCAAACATTAAGTTCTGTTTATTTTATGTGTTTCTGTTGACTAATCTTTAGAATATTGTTCAATAAGACAATTATACAACTATTTTGAGAATAAAAAGAAGAGTTAAGCTTCATCATAAAGAATTACTTAATTTACCTCAAAAATATTGTATTCATATAAATAATGAGGTTTTAGTTAATAAAAAAATTTCTTCTCTTTTAATAATAAAACTATTGACTGTTATTGTAATGAAAAACGACATTAAAGTATTTGTTATAAATATAATATATGGAAACAAATTGTATGTTACAATTCACTCAAAACGTGATTTTATAATTAATGATATGATATAAGTCTATTCAATTTCATTTATGAAATCTGATTTATCTTTAATTGAAGAAGAATTGAAAAAATAAAAAGATATAACGACAGTAATCGGTATCTCTTGCCAGTATTTTTAGTCGAAATGAGTTCACGATCAAGAATCAAGTTCTAAATGACGCAATCAATTACCTTTTATTGTATTAACAAAATAAACTTACTATTACTATGCCTTTGCACTACCTTCACATTCCGGAACTGACTCTGACTTACAGGTTTGTATGGATAAGAAATAAGCATCTTTTCAAGTTTTATTTTGAGAAAAAGAGAGACGAGACGAGAGAGACCAGAATGAGAGACAGAGTTAGGAATGCAAGCATAGTATTATATAGTATGTGAAGATTAACTTAGCTGTCATGTTTACACATATAATGTTTTGCTGGGTCACTGTGATAATTAGAGTTATGAGTTTTCGTATTTAAAAGTGATTGAATGGGTCGTGAGCCTCCACTCTAACTTCTCTTTAATTTGAACAATTTATTTTTATTCATTGATCAACAATCAATTTATTTCATTACAGTTAAACGAAATAGATTAATATCTTATAAGTAAGTTTCCTGCTGCTCAAAAATGAAAATTTTTCACAATAAAACTCATCAATAGCTTCCATTGAGTTATAATAATTAAATCAGTTTTAATTAGTTAAAAGTTAAAATGAATACTCGATCCTGTTTTCTCTTTAATTTTTTCGTTCACCAAATATATCGGTCATTCAAAGGATTGATTGCGTGTACCATTGAATTAAATTGTTTATAAATGATATAAAATTGTAAATTAATATTGTTTATTTAATTTATAGAGTTTCTCAATTTTCTATTTGTTACGACTCTGTTTTCTGATTAATGTCTTCGGGACATCTGTTTTCAATCTAAAGAAAGCTCAAAATTTAGATAAAATGATTTTCATTTTTTATCATAATTTTGAATTAATTCATAGTTTATCATCTTTTAGGACTATCCCTGAATTGCATAGAAAAATTATGCTTATAGTGAATAATTAAAACAAAATTGAAGAAATAGGTGCATTGTTAACTCAAGTCAATTAATAATTATATTCCATCTTTGATATGATTCTATACCAACATTTACATGATTAATAAAATATTTTGTAACAATTGAATATAGTTTGTTACTAACTTATTACCATAACATGAATTCTGACTAAATTGAGGTGTTTTGAGAACTTTTCAGCTTAGATAAAAAGATTTGATGAAATTAAGCAAATATAATCTTTGATTAAAATTGCGTGCATTTCTAAAGGATGATATAATTCTAATGATAACTAAGTGGAAGATCACATGGAAAACAAGTTGATTCATACATTTATTTGAATGGGTTAATTCTAATTTGTAATAATTGAGAATAATTGGAATAAATTGCATTGAAAATGAAGAAAATAGATGTTTAAATGAATTGATAATAAGTTTTGTAATTGATACGTTTAAAATTGGTTCTCTTATTACGATATGTTTATATTAGGTTGAAAGCAATTCTAGTTATGATGCCTTAATACAGCTTTTATACAGTATAATTGACTGCTTTATAATAGGAAATTGTAATAATCCAGTCTCAACTAATAGCCAAAAGCATTTCAACAACTATTTTGAATACGAGTTAATTAATTTTCAACACAAAATACAAACATATAAGTTAGTGATGTTTCTGACTCTGATCTCAAGCATTCCATTTATATGTCATTTCGCAATACTTTTATTGTTGTATTTATTATTAATGTATACAATTATGTTAATTTATGTCACATGTAGTTCCATTCTTCAACATCTAATTGATCTCAAGATGATGTCATATTATAAATTTTAGGGCTTTAGAAAAAGTTCGACAAATCTTTGAAAATTCAAATTTTTGGACACATAACGAAAACTAAATCAAATATCTATACAGAGTATGAATATTTGACTTTAAATCGTATTAATTGATCGTCAATTAGTCGATGAGATAAAAAACCTTTTTTTGCTCTGGATATAAAAGTTTATAATTTGAAGACATTATTCATTGAAAATCATAAGAAGTATCGCAATTTCAAAGTAATAGTTGTATAAATTTATAGAGAGCTACAGTGTTAGCACTTAAATATTATAATAACAAGTTACACTTGAATTCAGAATACTTTGTACAGCATATTATTTTCAGCTCCGGTATACTCTGCAACCTGACGTCCTGACCCCTAACATATTGCTATAACGAGCGATTATCCCCTCCCACAAATCGGGGCCAAATTAGGGGGAAGGAAATCCCACTTTATATAATATATATGACACAAACATTGCGGAAGGTAACTTATTTTTGAACTTTTTAACTAAGCTTCAAGTTTTCAAAAAGTTACCTTTAAAAGTTTGTACTATATTTTCAATTCAATTCTTATGTAACGAATTGTCTGCGAGTTTTTCATTCTTTCTTTTTGTTAATTATTTAATTTATTTCAAGTGATTTTCGATAATATATTGCATTTCATTCATAGAAACTTTTGTTTCGAAGTGATTTTATGATAATTTAATTTAAATTATTGACAACTTTCCTAAATTTTTTGAAAAAAATATTGCAATGAATTTTCTTCATATTCCACAAGTAAGTGTCGATTTATTCTACTCATTGATTGTTATAATTAGAAAAACTTGTGTTCTTATTCGTGAAAATATGTTTCAATTTAATTGTATGGGAAAAACATTCATTCGTATTAATTTGGATCATAAAAGTTATTCAAAACCATTTAAAAAGTTATTAAAGTTATGGTTAAATTATGGAATTAGTAATTCTGGACCAGTTCTGGACCACAGCTATTAGTACTGTACAAAACATTTAGCCTTAACCTTAAACATTGAGTAATTAGTTTTTGGTGAACTGTTAAGTTCCCATTTATAGAATTCAATGTTAATACCATTATAATAGTTATGAAAAAAGTTTCTGTTATGTTATGTAATGTCTTGAGAGACGACATGTGGCCAACACAGCGAAACGGAACCGGCGTTCAAACCTTGTTTAACATTGACCTCAATCCCAAAGACTATGTGATGTGAATTCTAAATAATGACCACATTTTTCATTTTTTGGCGTCTCTGTGAATGAGTGTATATTTGTGTTGATTCCTGTTTTAGACAATCAATAACTATTTATGACATATGATTTATATCTAAACTTAGCAAACGCTTTACCGATCTTTTGCCAATCATTGCAGGTCTGCCTGATATTACTGTTGGCCTCATTGGACTTAACAGTTGCAGAGTCAGAGTCATCGGTTCCAAATGTCAATCTTATTGATGAGAAGCTGCCTGAAAAGCCCGAACCCAGACAAATTGGGGCAGTTCTGCCCTATAATTGGCTTCAATCGGCACAATCTGTAGCGCCCGCACCATCAACTTGGGGTTCATCTTCTCCATCATGGATGGGCTCAAGTGGACAATCGCTTCTCTCTTTACTCAGGCCGAGTATGACTGGTGGGAGGCGATCATCACTGACAAGTCGATTAAGGAATCTGATGAACGCATTGTTCTATAGGTGAATAAATGTTTATTAAAAAATTGCAGCTCATTCGCAAATGCCTTTTCTCATCGAAAAGCGGGTCATTTCTTAGGCGTGAAACCTCCTCACCCTATCTTACATCTGGTTCGAGCTATTCCTATGCATTCCGTCCGCCACCCTTTGGATTTGGTGCCACTGGATTTCCAACGAGTTCACAAATGGCATCAGCTTTGGGAGGACAAAATCTTTATGGTTCGGCCTCATCTTATAGACCAGTAGTGCTGCCAAACTATCCATCGCCACAAACTGACGCCTGGAGTAATTACAAACAATACGCATCTAATCCTCAAACATCAATTCCGTCATCATATCCTTCATCACAATACGCACAGTCATCGCCAACAAACTGGAACACAGGGAGCAGTGGCTCACCCTCTCAGTCATCTCCCATTTGGCAAACTGGCTCTCAATCAGGGACTGGTTCGGCATACAATGGATTGAGCTCGTCTTCATATCCTTCTTATTCAAGTGGCTCCAGTTCATCCAATAGTGGTTATCAGGCCTCAGCTTCTAATCCTTATCCCAGTAGTTCATATCAACGATCGTCTGTTAGCTATAGTAAACCACAATCGAGTGGCAATTATCCAAACGGCTCAGTGTCATCATCGGTCTCATCGTCATCCTCTTCATCGTCTTCATCACAAAATGGAAAGTCACCGAGTTATCAATCACAATAAATTAAATATTTTCCTAAAAGCTATACAATTACCTATTTTTATAATTTAAAAATGTTTTTCTTTTCATTACTGTAATTAAACAAAATTGATAAACATTTCTATTATTCAACTAAATCATAATTATTTTCTATTTCAAAGCTATTTATAATAAAACATGAAATTTTCAATAAAGCTATTCATATTTGACTCAAAACAAATTGGAAATTTGGTTTAAAAGTGTAAATAATAAAGTAAATAATTTGTTGTGCTTTAAATTGTTCATTAAGGCTCAAAAATGCATCTGAAAGTTTGATCTCATAAAAGATATTTAACGGCTACGCTTCGTTTCGTCAAAATTCAAGTAGTCAAAATTCACGTCGTCTAAATTCAAGTCGTCAAAATTAAAGTTGTCAAAACTCTGTTTAAATACTCTAATACTCTGATTGCCGAATTGATTAACCCATTTTTATATTCTACAAAAATCACCAATAAATC
>JAQFXV010000800.1:0-17798 GCA_034694065.1 Camisia spinifer
TTGTTTAAAATCAATTGGAATTTCTTAAGCGTTTATCAATTACTAACCTTCAGGGCTTCGTTATTATGGGGTGTAATTCGAAAGACTGATACGAAACAGTCAATCATTAGGTCGACGTCTTGGCTGATATTGGACTGACTTCTGATAAAAGGCTTTGAATTGAAAAGTAGGACTTTTAAGTCGTTAATAACAGACTGGACGAGTGCGAAGACAACATTATTACTGTCCAATATATTTATATAAGTGGAAGCTTTGCAAAGCTTAACACAAGTAACAGCAGCCGCTTCTGTCAATTGTTTGCTAGAACTGTGCGGAACCAATGCTTTCTTTACACTATCAATAAATTGTCGTTTTCTGGTATGTTTTGGAGAACAGGGAGCGCCTGAATCAGCGTTTACTATCTCTTCCAATATTTTTGGACAAAGAACTAAAAGCATTATCTGTAGCGGCCATACAGTGGCGCGTCTTTTATTATTATTTTCAGCAAAATTATCCAACAGTTCAAAAAGTCTATCACAGCAATCAGCGAGTTCTTCATTTGGCTTTCTCTGAAGTTCCATAAATTCTTGTGGATAAGTGTCCATCCAATTCCAAATGGCTTTCTCTAAACTCGTCATTAGCACCAAATGAGCACTTTTTCGTAAACTACGAAATTTCAAATTGACTTCACTGAACAATTTAATAAGACGTCCGACGTCTACATTAATGTGTTGAATCAATTCTATGTCTATGAAATCAGGATTCTCTTCATTACTGTTCGATAATTCTTGAAGTCTATAAACATAATTATTCAGTTTTATTCAAAGGTAAACTAATTATTTAATTATATTTAGAATCGAATTTTTTGATACCTCGCAGATATGCGACTGAAAACAGCGTTAAAATTATTGAGACTCAAAGCAAACAATACTTTTGATGCAAGCAATTTGAGTTGAGCTGCCATTGGATTCTCACTCGGCATGTCTATGAACTAAAATTAATTTATAGTAAATATCAGAAATTTGATCTTTACTTTTACTTATTATGAATGTAAATAGAATAATACCTGACACAATTCCCTTAACAATGCCTTAACATTCATCGCTTCATCAAAACGCGTCGTTTCCTTTGGTTGACTACTCAAACATTTTTCAAGTGTATCCAAAACTATTAGCTGTGATTCATAAAAATTTCTCTCAAACTCAGGTTGAATTTGTCCGTGAGTTTGTGCGCGCTATCATTGTATAGATTTTAATCAATTAAATGATCGCTCATTAGTGTTAAAAACATAGAAAGTATGGACTAAAGACTCACCATTTCGTTGACCGAATGCAGAATTTTTGTCAGTCCAGAGATGACGAGTGAGAACTTGTACTTACTTATAGTTATCAACGAATCCTTATTTTGTTCGACGTTTATTCTCGAATGACTCGTTTGTGGACCACTTCGACACGGAAGCTATCATTCAATTATTAGATTATCATTACATAAGTTATAACTCAATACTTATCAATACAATTACTTAATTCTTAATAATTATTCAATTATAATAAAGATAATCAATAACTCATATTAAGACACCTGTATATTATATTATGTCAACAAATAACAAAAATACTGATAATTATTTTAAGTCTAATATAAAATATTGTGTTTTTAGAAAATATATTGATTTGAACTAAAGTTGAATAATATTGAAAATGATTTCCTCATCTGTTTTACATGTATTTAAAGAGTGAAATACAGTAAATAATCCATTGATATCTCAGTCAATATATAATAACAGATATAAATATATGTTAAGATATATTTAAAGCTATTATGAATACCTGTTCTTCGAATCTTGTGATGAGTGAAGAAACCCATTCGACGGGCTTTTGAGTGGCCATTAAATTGTGTCCAACTATTTATTTATGTATTCAATCATTTTATTGATTAATTTAAAACATTTAAATGAAAAAATCATTATATTTGAGATGAAGTGATGCTATGTCTGTGATGAAAGAGCAATGAAATGGCACTCAAATAATGGATCGATAATAGTCTCCGTTCGATAAAAGACTAGCACTAACTATAACTCTACTCAACACTACTGTATCTCAACTCTTAACTTAACATCACTTTCGATGCATTACATTATAAATGAAAACAAAATCGATTTTTATTGTCAAATCATAAAATCAGTTAACTCTAAAACATTGTATTTCATATTATTAATAAACAATTCAAACAATTATATTTTCCTTAATTATTATTAAGTTTTGATTCAATCAAAAAAGTGCCAAATTTTGAATTAATTTATATCTTATTCAGTCAACAAAAACAATCAATGAATGCATTAATAGATATTTTCATTCATAATAAATACTATTGTGATTACGTTTTACACACGCCCTCTCACTAGTCATTCATTCAGTAAAACTTTTCAGCAATAAAATGACTGAATTTCGGTTAAACAATCAATTACGTCATTTTAATCATCACTTATTGAATATTTTTCAGGTTATTTCAATACAAAATTTGAGTTGTGAGAGAAAACTTTTCTAACTTTATTTCACTTAATTTCTGTTCACAACTCTTTAATTAACTATTATTTTGAGCGCGTATTGAATATTGATATCTTTTGTTTATTATTTACACTTGAATTTAAAATAATTTTTTATTTTTACTTAAATTTTTACTTTTAAACTCGATTAAAATCGTATCAAGTTTTTAATGCATGTCATCATTGATATCAATATATTTTTAAACAATTTGTATTAAAATAATAATAAAATATGTCAATAGATTCACAAGAATTGGATGAAAACAAGAAGAAAGGTATTGATTGTGTGATATCATTACCGATTCCATGGTATTAAATATTTATTTATTAGTCTTATAAAGATATGAAATTATAAAAAAATATAATGTATTTTTAAATAACAAAAAAGGCTCGAAAAGTATCGTCCGCTTGAGTTCAAAGACATCGTCGGCAATGAAGAAGCGATTTCTCGGTTCGATATTTTCGCTCGAAAGGGAAATGTTCCGAATGTTATACTTTCGGGTCCGCCCGGAGTCGGAAAAACGACTGTAATTATAATTTTTATCGAATAATTTGCTTTTTTATTGAAATAATTGATATATAATTAAAAATTAATATATTTATAGACAATATTATGTTTAGCGCGAACTCTATTAGGCGTTAATTATAAAGAAGCAGTTCTTGAATTGAACGCTTCTAATGAAAGAGGTATTGATGTCGTTAGAAATAAGATAAAAATGTTCGCTCAGACAAAAGTGACTTTACCTAATGGTAAACATAAGATAGTAATACTCGATGAGTCGGACTCTATGACTGAAGGCGCACAACAGGCCTTACGACGAACTATTGAAATATATTCGAAGACAACTCGATTTGCTTTAGCCTGTAATACATCTGAAAAGATTATTGAACCGATTCAGTCGAGATGTGCTGTCATTCGATTCACAAAACTAAATGACCGACAAATTGCTGAAAAATTGATTGAATTGTGTAAAAAAGAGAACTTAGAATATAATGAAGAAGGGATTGAAGCGATTGTGTTTACAGCTCAGGGAGATATGAGACAAGCCATTAATAATCTTCAGTCAACATATGATGGCTTCGGTTTCGTTAATAGTGAAAATGTGTTCAAAGTTTGTGATGAACCGCATCCTCTCTTTATCAAAGATATGCTTAAGTATTGTCTCGACAACAATATTGATGAAGCCTTTAAAATAATGTCAAACTTATATAAGTTGGGATATTCTCCAGAAGATATCATAACTAATATATTTCGTGTCACTAAAAACTATGCACTTCCGGAATATTTGAAATTAGAATTTATTAAAGAGATTGGAATAACACATATGCGTATTGCACAGGGAGTTAATTCATTACTTCAATTGTCAGCATTAGTCGCAAGACTTTGTAGAAAAACATTAAAATGTTGAATAAAACTATTTAGAACTGCTATTTGTAATTCGTGGTAAACTAAAGGCACTTTTGTTTGTGTTTTTAGCGCTGCTATAAATTTCTTTAAGTGTTTCACTAAAGTCTCCGATCGGTGGAGAAGACAATGAATTATTGTTCCACTCATTTATCAATTGTCCATCTTTTTCATTTAGATCTTCTTTTCTTAACTTTTGTAATTCGTTTTTTAAAATAGCATTCATTTTAAGAGTTTCTCCTAAAGCGTATCTCAATCTTCTCACTTCTTTATCCAATTTAGTCATATGTTGACTAATCTGTGGTAAACAACCTATAGGTTGAAAACAGGTTTCAACATGTTTTATGAAATTATAATTAAAAGACTTACCTCTCATTATAGGCATTATAAGAACTTGTTCTTTAGCCAAAGCTTGAGTTTGTTGTGGAGATAGTGAACCATTAATAATAAGCTGAAACTGCAAATCTATTCATACAATTTCTATATTAAAATACAAACTCAAAACCCTTTTCTAAACCAAACATATTTACCTCTATTTTTTCTTTTCAAATCTTCCAATTCATTGTGTAAACACTTAAGAATGCTCTGACAGTGCTCTTTAACAAAAGTTAAATTTTTTTCGAGCTGTTCAACTCTTAGACTGGGATCTATTCCAACAGACTCTTCATTGCTTTCAATACTATTATTAGTTGAAAGGCTTTCTTCAATAGTTTCCGTTTGATTTTGAGAGTTATCACATTTTGCGATTGGTGGCAAACGTGTGCTTTTTTTGGTTATGAATGAGTTGAGCTTTCGTTTACTGTTGCCGACGAATGCTAGACGTGAACTAAATTGTTGATGAGGTAAAGGATGAGAATCGAAAAGAGCAGTAGATGTGGACGCGCTCTCCATTACATGTATTCTAACTTATCTTTTCCATCTAACCTATTTTCTAGTTTAGTATAGCCTTAAAGTCGGTTTCCATGTATTCCGAGTTTACTTATAATTTATTTATAATGTAGAATATAATCCAATCAATATTGTTGTCATAGAAATACAATAATGACAATAGTCTCAAATATTAAATGACATACTTATATCTCTGCAGTTTATCTTAATGTACACATAAATATGTGACACTTTCAAATGTGAGCCATTAATTTGATTTGCATCTGCTCTACAATAAAACAAGAGCTAAACTCATTTAAATGATATTCTAATGATTTAAACAGAACTCAAACATTTTCTAGTAATTTGTTTTACAAAATCCCATGAAAAGAGTTATAAAATTTAAAATTATTGACAAACCGACAAATTTTGAAGGATATTGTGTTCATTAAGAATAGAATGCATTCCTTTTACGCGTCAAAATATTTACATATCTGTGAACATAATATAAAAGTAATTTAAAAAGAATAAAATGAAACAATGGATTAGCGAATATAGTTTTTATTTATCATATATCATAGATATGGTACATATTAGATGCTATCATATGTACAACTCTTATAGTCTTTAATAGATGGTCAAAATTTAAATGTAAATTCGCATAAATATGTTGATGAGATCTATTGAGTCAATTCATTATCTCTTAAATTTGTTGATGAAATAAAATCAAGCGAAAACGCATTTTAAGCGTTAAAATATGTAACTTATGTATAAAGCAATTAATAAAAGCTATTTTAACAATAAATTACAATCAGCGACATTCCCATACTTTAACGGTTTGATCTACAGAACCACTTACGACATAAGGAGAAGTTGGATGAAAATCTGTTTAAATGATTCATTTGAATGATTGAAATAAGTTTTAAAGAATAAGTAGAGGTATATATTGATAGATTAAGTGAAATATAATAAAAGTGTATTACCTAATGAGGTACAGAAGTGCAAGTGAGCGTTTTCTAATGTTTTGTTCAGCCTTTTATTGACTATATCCCAAACTCTAATAGTTTTATCATCAGAAGCGCTAATTATATATTTGCCTCCGGGATGCCATGAGACACCTCTAACCCAATTGTCGTGACCTATCAATGTGAAAAGACATACACCAACACTTACGTCCCAAACTTTTATCGTTTTGTCACGCGATCCGCTCACCAGAAAAGGACCCAAAAGCTTGTTGTTTCGCTTTATCTTTAAATTAAACAAAAATATAATAACTCATCTTCAATATAAAAGATAATTAAAAAATAAATTAATATTTTGATAATGTGTTCGGCACTTAAATATGCATTTATTTGTGTGAATTAAAGTCAAAGTCCGGACAAAGTGTTGATACACAAAAATGTTGGTAAAAACTTTATTACTCATGTTTTTAATAAAAAAGAGTTCAAAATTAAGACTTAAAATTTTCTGTGACTTGAATAGGAATTGAGTAACATTTGTATTCAACTTGTTTTTCCGATTTATAACTTTTGAATCATATTTATTTTGCGTGTGGTTTTGATAAATAAAATGGTTAATTAAGGTTTAAAAGGTCTAGTTTTAAATGAATAAATAAATTTATGTGAAAAGATGTTAACTCACATCATCTGAGGCTTCATTTATAGAATTAGAAGCAGATTCAGGCGCCCACGCAATACACTCAACGGTGTGATCGTGATCTTTAAGAGTAACTTTAATATCACTGTTTGATACTATATGTTCATTCGTACTCAAACTCCATACGATTATAGTCTATATATAATTGAAGAGTTAGTAAACATAATAATAGATAATATCTTAATTTGAGTCAATTTACATGATCTTTAGAACACGTGGCCATAAGTGTTCCGTCTTTGTTAACTCTAACCATTTTAACCCAATCTCTATGTCCTGAAAATGTTTTGATACAATATCCGGTCATCACTTCCCACATTTTGACAGTTTTGTCTCGAGAACATGAAACTAAATGATCGCCAGACGGCAAAAAAGTGACTGACGAGACATTATGGTCGTGACCGTAAAGTGTTTTTATACACAAATAACTCTGAAAATCCCACAATTTAATAGTCATATCTGCAGAGCTGGAGGCCAGCAGTTTCCCGTTCGAATTGAAAGCTATGTCTTGAACAGAATCTGTGTGTCCTTTTAGTGTTCTTTCATAATCACCAGTTTCGTAGTCCCATATTTTGATAGTCGCGTCTTCACTCGCAGATACAAAACATACTATTAAAGGATGAAAAAGAACTCTATTGACAGGCGCTCTGTGGCCCTGAAGTGTAAACCGTTCCGGAGGTCTTGGAATCCATTCTGTGGGCGATCTTTTGTCTCTCATCGGAGCCCCTGATATATATTCTTTTTCTACTTCACGCAGTTTTTCTTCTAATTCACCTATTTTTTTAACTAATCTTATGACTGAAGTCCATTTCTTTTCTAAAATACCAGATTGTGTTCTATCGATATCATTGGGCTTTAAATATACATAAAGTCAACACTTTTCAGTTTTATATTCAATACAAGGTTTAAAGTTTTAATAATTAAACATTTTTTAAAAGATTTTTACCAGTTTTGCTTCTCTTTTAAAAGAATCCAAAGCATCACTAAAACCATTCGAAGATAAATAATCGGCAATCGCATAGTTCCTAAAAAATATTCAATTTAATAATTTATTAATACAATGCATTACTTTAGAAATAAAACATATAATTGACTGGTTTGCACTTTATATCAATTTTCTCCTCAACTAATTTATTTCATTTTCTATGTCTGACGCAAAACAAGATATAACATATGCTTATTCACTATAACTTTATAGTACTTCAGGTAATGGTTAATATCTTAATCTATAATCAAATGTTCAATTAATTTAATGGAAAACCAATAAATTTTAATTTAAGTTTTCAAAAAAGCGTTTAGTGATAGAAAAATTGAATTTTAATATTTCAAAATTGAATTCGAATAACAAAAGTTTGAGAAGTGGTCCAAAAAAATTGATATTAATTTTATTCCCTGTAGATTCAAATTTTGAGAAATTTAATAAATTATAGTGAAATTAGAGTGAATTGTTGTTTGAACACGAATTGTAAAATAACATACAAAAAACATACGAATGAAGAGCAAAAAACTTTTTCAAATTAATTCCAGAGTCAAATCAATAGTTTTGAGTTCGACCCGAAAAAGCTGACTCTTTAAAGAGTAATCCAAGCGTTAGTTGAAAATAAATGCGAAATTTGATACACGGGTTGAGTACTCGACACAATTTATGCGAAGGCACAAAAATGCAATCGCTCTTCAATTAAACAGAGTCTACAGGAAATTGAAAGACACCAAAAGTATGAAATTCGACAAAGCTTTGAGTCAAGTGTTTAGTCCAGACAACAAACAAACAGTAATTTAGCATAACTTTTAAATAACATTTTACAAGCTTTTGCTTACTTTGAATAATGGAAAACGTATGAAACTTATGTTTGAAAACATAAAATTTTATTATTATTTAAAAATCAAATTCCTTTATAAGAAGAGAATTTAATTAGAACTTAATTTCTTTCTTTAGTTATATTAAGTTTTTATTGAGTCATTAATTGGGTTGAATTCACATCTAAATTATTATTCGAATAATAAACTGATTATAAGTTGATTAGTTTGAAAAGTATATGCAGTGAAACCCAATCAATAATGCTATAAATCATTCATAAGACTCATAAAACTCGCATCAAATCGAGGAATAAATTGAGCAAAACTACTGATAATTTATAAATATTCAGCAAAACGTCTTTTAATGTTAGATATGTTTGAAACTAAGGTTTTTCTTTAAAAAATGATACTTAATTTGAAATTTATTTTCAAGGTTTATACTTATTTATTAGTGAAAAATAAATTTGCAAATATTTATTAAGAAAATAGTGTATTAGATATTAATCTAAATATATAGCTATGAGAATGCATGTGAACTAAACTAAAGCTATGAAACTTTGTACTGAGAGATAAACTTATTTATGCATAAATGAAATTCAAACTAAAACTTAGTTAAGGTCTCAATGCATATAAGGTTAGGAAAATTGAAACAATTGGTGGGCATTTGAAATCGAGAATAATTCTGTGCTTTGGTATATGCCTTTCGGGTGAAAGTCTTTGTTACATAATAATAAAAACTTATTCTTTGTTTATGAATAGGGAGTGAGACAGGAGTTTGACCTCTACTTCATGTCTAGAATCAGAATAACTCGAAACCGAAAGGATATAATCCTAAAATGATTTACAATCAGTTTATAAAAGTGGTTTCAAATTAAATTTAATGCAAATTTTGGTGAATAAAGTATTAAAAGGTATTATTAAAAGGTATTATTAATCGACTTCTAAAGAGTCTATAAAATGATTTTTCAATAATAATAAAAGCGGTGACTTTTATTTGTAAAAAAATAATACAATCTTTTATGAGATTAGATTTAAGTTTGATATTAATTATGCAATTTATTCATTCCGATACACGAAATATTAAATAACGCCTACAGAAAAAGAGAGGTTTATATTAACAAAAACTACTTTAGTGTTGATTTAGAGCCCGAACATATCGATAAAATCAAAGTTTAGTTACTATTTAAAACTGTGCTATCAATAAATTGACTCCTTATAAGCCATAAGACAAGTGGTAAAACACTTTACATATCATGAGCTCATATTCTTCACTAAACAAACAAAAGTCTATTCTTAAGTTATGATAAATCTATCAGATATTCTACAGATATCGAGAATCAAGACTGTGTCCGATTCAAGTGAGTCACGAATTCGTTGAAAAATTTCTAAATAAAAAACAGAAAATTCAAACACAAAAGTGGAGATGAAAACAAAAGAACAATCACGAGATTCTTGACCTAAATATACCGTAAAGCGAATAAATTGCAAGTTATTTGAATGCGAGAGCAATGTCTCAAATCGGGTTTCAATTACTAACTAATGAATGTTTGTTAGTCATCAACAATTAGCGATTGATTAAAGCCCTTTCATAAATGTTTAACAATTATAATGGCATGCCTTCCAGTTTTTAGTTTTATTTAACTATTAAAACACTTTAATTTATCAAAACATTAGGGAATAAAAGATAATAAATCAGGAAAATCATCAAAATTAATGCTGGCCTTAATTGTATGCCAACGAAAACGAGCGAATAATTAAATTTACTTTAAATGCAAACATAGTTCCCAACAAAACAATACAATAACACAAATAGAAGCGCTTTTCGATTAGAAATTAAGCATTAAATCAAACAAAATTGGGATAATTGTGCGCATTGTTATAGTTATGAATGAAAAAGAAATCATTTGATTCAAAGACAATAGAATTTTTTGTTCGCTATTTATAAATGTTTGGCTTTTAGTCTAAAAGTAAGTACACTATCGATGTCAGGTCCAAAACATTGTTTTATCCAACTTTTGAACTCAACTCATGTCAAATAGACGAACACTAACACTCAGTTTATAAATAAAATAAGGGTTTATCAAAATAATTAATGCAATTAAATATTTAAACAATTAAAACTTTGAGGTATGAAAACAAAAATTCAATTCAATTTAAAAATAGCTGATTCTTATCTATAATCAAATCAAATTCATTTCACTCTAAATCGAAATAAGAATCAGTTCTTGTAATGAAGACAACATTTTTTAGAATATAAACTATTTTATTGAAACATTTATTGAGTTTAAGTATGAGTTCAGTGACCAAAACAATGCTATTCTCTATTTCTCACAATAACCAAAAAGTTTAAGTCTAGAAAAGAGAGAACAACAACTTTTTTAATCATATATTTAACTGACTCTCAAATCTCTAATAGATTCTAAACTAATCTAAAGTCGTTTTTTATTTGATGACAATTTTGATAATCGAATGAATGCGAAATCCATTTATTATAAACTATGTTACTATTCATTATTTATTTAGAAAACATTCAAATTTGGTATCATTTCTATAAAAACCGGTCCAGAACTGACTCTCAAATAACTATTAAACTATAAATTATTAAAAACAAAATCATTAATCAATTATTGATATGAAAAAGAATCGATTGAACGAAAATTGAATAAAAGCGGAAATATTTCGAATGTTTTGTTTCGTAAAAGTAATAATTTCTAGAAATGCGTATTAAATAATATATCATAACATTTAATACAGTATAAGATTAATAAAATAGTGAAATAATACTAAAATGACAATAAAATATAAGTAATAGTTAAGCCGTTTCAACACAAAAATGCATTATTATATGAGTTTAGAAAACATATGATATTTAACTGTAAATTATATTGATATTGAAATGACATACTTTTGATATGACTATTATTATATATCAAATTAATATTATTTACTTTCATTATTTATTTATTTATAATAAATAATAACAATTAATAAACAAATATTAATGTGAATAATATGTAAATTATTGTCATTTTATATTTCAATTCATACTATGAGTGAATTAGGGGTAAAATCAGTGCAAATAATGTTATCAAAATTGTAAAGATTGTGACTTATTATCAAAATGTCATTTAAAACAAAGCCAATTAATACTCAATAATATAATTATCGATTAATATTGGGTTTAAATATTTATATTAAAATATGAACCAATAGTTAAGTTATAATAATTAAATATAAATAAATAATAATAAGTATAATGACTCACAGCTCGTCGCGCTGTCGTTGAGTTAAAACCATTTTCATCTTTTTCAATAGTAATTAATGAGAATACACATCAAAAATATATTTAATAATCATTTAATAAACATGTGAGCAATTAATTCAATATCAATCATAAATATCAATTTCAATAATAGTTTTCTTTACAATATTTGGCAAATCAAACAAATCACTAAATTATTAATTTATTAATAACTCAATTAATAGTTTTAAATATATATTAAATTAAATGATTTATTCCTAAAATACAAATCGTTTCGGTTTTTATCAGTATTATTACTATTATTTAATATTATGAAAACGCAGTCAATTCTAAGTTGAGTTCACTCTTCTCTCTCTCTTTACTTTCCACTGTTTTCTAAAATCATTACTGACTTAACCGAAAAGATGGTCGACTAATGACGTAATTCATAATATTACACATTTTCAAACAGATGGCATTCAAGCTTGAGTTAATTCAATATTTATTTTATACATTCTTCAAAAAGATTATATTTATAAGGAAATAAAGATATTTATTGAAGGTTTTCCTTAAGATTAACTATTAATAAATGGATAAATGAGTTAATTATTAGTATTAGAATCTATACTAAACTAAATAAAACCAAATTTAATGATTATAATTGCTTTACTAATCATTATTATAATGAACAAAGTTTAAGGAATATTTAACTAAACTTTGAGACCAAATTCAACAATAACTTCACTTAAGCTGTCAAATGAACTTTATTTATAGATAAATACAAAATGATAAGAATTTTTCAATCAATAATTTTAAGAGAAAACTGAAAACAATAATTATTTTTATATACAATAATTTTGTTTATAATAACTTTAATTTAGAAAGAATTCGAAGTTTTGAATGACTGTAAGGTTAATAAATTTTCTAAATATTATCCAATTTATCAGCAAATGATATGCTTTTTTTGGGCTCGAACTCAACTCTTCTGAAAGTCGAACTTTTGGGCGTTGAAGTGCACGGAATCATAGATTCCTTTATTGATTGACTAAATAATGAACTATTATATAGTATACGATCACTACTTATTTGTTTTAATGGATAAGACTTTAATGGTTCGAATTTATTGATACCGAACTTGAAATCAGGTTTTTTCAAAAACATGACTTCTTTTTCAGTTGACTTTCGATTAAATTTCAAGCTTTCAGAATCTGAATCTACATTATCTTCGAATAAATTTTCTTCATTGCTATTATTTAAAGAACTCGAAGAAGAGATTTGAGAATTTGAAGCAATCGTTTCATTAGATTTGGAATTATGTAAAACAATACGCTCTTTATTAATAAGTTGAATGAGATCTTCTTCGATGTCATTGAAAAGAAGTCGTGCTTTCATTATATGGGTTTCACTGATCTTTATATGTCTTCCCTTTCCGTCACGAAAACCCATAAACTCTTTATTATTATCGCTTTCATTATTATTAAAATAATTTTCAAAATGAATAACATTTTCTTCACCAGAAGTGCAATAATCAGTTCTCATAACGAATGGCAAATCGTAATCATTATTCAATTCATTGTTTATAACATTATTTGATTCACAAATTCCATTATTATTTACCAAAGTTTTTATATCTTCTACTTTTGAATTATTGACTGAAATTTTGGACTCATTTAAAGTTTTTTCGAGTTTTTCAACACAACTGAGAAAAAATTGGTTTTCTTGTGAATCAAATTTAAAACTTTCTTCACCTAAAATCTCTTCATCTTTTCGATTACTTTCAGAATTCTCTTTAATGTCTAATAAATTATTAGAAAATTCGTTCGAATTATCATTATTTATATCACTTTTAATCTCATTTTCAATATTTATTGAATTATTTTCATTCGTTTCAATGCATTCATCCGTTGTTTTAATAGTTTTTCGCGCCGTTTGGAAAGTGTTTAAAGTATTATCACATTTAAAATCACTTAAATCTATGTCTTCAAAGATTTCTGTTCGAGTCTTTCTTTTATTGTTCACTATATTTTGATTAATATTCACTTCTTTTCTAATATTATTGAATGATTTGCTCAGACTTTGAAATGATTTATTAGAAATACTTTTATTAATACTATTATTATTTGTTTCAATTTTGTTATCATTTTTTTGATTTTGATTAATATTTACAAATGATTTACTCAAACATTGAAATGAATTCGAAGTATTATTAATAATATTTGAATCGATGTTTGAATCAATGTTTGAATCAATGTTTGAATCAATGTTTGAATCAATGTTTGAATCAATGTTTGAATCAATATTTGATTCACTTTTTTCTTCGTTCCCTTCATTTGTATTTAAAAAACTTTTTGAAGACTTAAATGAAATTTGATTTCTATTGAAGTCATCAATTGTGCCAATCATTGAAATATCAGTGAAGTCAATATCAGAAAACAATTCACTCAATGATTTCTTTTCTGGTTTATTGACTTTCAATTTTTGATTCTTTTCTAAAGGGATTCCTTTCCGTCTATTCCGAGACATTCCCACTTTTGGCATAATTCAAAAAACAAATTAAATCAACACAAAACTAATGATAAATACAATTGAGTTAATTGTTCAAAAATAATTCAATTTCAATCATTGAATTGATATCAAAATTATGTGTTTATACTTAAACAGAATCTTTAAATATATTTGTTTACAATTTTCGTTCAATAATTGGCTCCAAAAAGTTGAACATATATTCAAACAAAACGTCGCATTAGTATTAAATTAAACTCAATCGACAAAAGGGTTGTATAATATAACTTATATTTATCACTCAGTAAATTGACGTAATTTTTGTGATATTAACGTTCAAAGAGATATCAATACGTATTTATGTAATAAAAGTTTTAAGATTCATATCCATTTCCTTTAGAGAAGAGCATTGTGTACAACGACTCACACTTTTTTGGTTAACAATAATTCAGTTTAATTTTCAATATAATTGTGGTTTAATTTAATTGAAACACTAATTTGATTGTTTTATTTCTCTCCAGATATGAGAGCGAAGGTTAATATTATATTTAATTGTTGATAATGTCATAATTTTGATATTTTTTGAATTAAGATTTTAGAAATTATTTTGAATTCAGTTTTAGGCAATCATTAATTGAATTTATTTTAAAATTATATTTAAATTGATGTTTTAGTGGAGGAAAAAGAGAATGCGAAGACTAAAAAGGAAGAGAAGGAAAATGAGAGAAAGATCTAAATAAGTGATGGTTCGGTTGTTGTCCTCTTCCTCAAGACATCAACTCTAAGACAGCATTTTTTAATGGATTATTTAAACTATAATTAATGAAAATCACTATTAATTAGTAGTGATTTGATGTTAGTTTCAATTTATTAATTAATTAAATGTTGTAACGAATTGATAATAAAACTATAAAATGCTTTTCGTAATCATTTTTACCAATAAAAGTGTTTTGAAAAATGTAAATTTGAATCTTTATTTCATATTTTGGTTATTTTCCATCCTTTGAATTATGTTTTGCTTCAATTGAGTATTGATTTATTGCAAATCCTGAGTTCAACTAAATTAAAGCTAATTATTTAAATATTAAAGGTTTGATTTTAAGAATAATGGAGAGAAAACCTATAAATTATTGTATGGATGAGTATCAGGTGACTGACCACGCGTTTTACTATTATTTTTTAGTTACAACAAATAAGTTCGAGCTTTACATCTAAACTCTTCATAAGCGCTAAATTATTATAAGTTGTCCCAAAATCTTAATTAAATTTAAGTAATTCTCAAAGTGATTTTCAATGAATAATCGTGACTCTTGAGCCGTCCCTAAGATTATTGGTGATCGCCTTTTAATATTATGGTTTGGTTAAGTTAGCCTTTCATTATTTGCATTCTAATCTCAAATTAAACAAATAAATCCTATGACTCCTCTCTATGATTAAAGACGTTTTCAATCTCTAGATTTCGGGTTCGATTAAAAACTTGGCTCATATTGCAGTTTATGAAAATGCCTTCTATTATGGTTTATGCTTTCTATTCTATTATACCTTCTATAATAGGACGTGTGAAACTACTTCAATATGTTTAATACCTTATTTAAATTAATTGACAGCAATATTTACAATAAGTCTTATGATATGTTCCGTAACGGGTGTTCTATTACGAGGATTCTTAATTAAAAATACCTCATTTATCACATAATTCAGTGAAAACCAATCTTACAGTTATGCATAAGTCTTTTTGATTGGTTTTTTGGGTACAGATTCTACTCTTTACAGTGTTCTTAACCGTGATAAGAAAGTTCCGATACTAAAGCTTTAGAAATAAAATTGGAAGTCAAATAATTCAATTGAATAATACCATTATCGGTACTATTGTTGAACTTGATGAGAAAAATTCGAAACTCAAGTAATAAATAATTTTTATTAATTTAAACTCATTTAAATAATATAATATATAAGATATGAATATAACATAAATGTATAATTTAATAATAATTAAAAGCAATACTTATAAGGACTAGAATTATAAGATTGATATATTGTTGACGAATATATTTAAAGCTCAAAAGTTTAAAGACAATAATTAATCGAAACAATAGATATCAGTAAAAATACTCGTAATATTTAATTAACAATTTCTATCGTCGGCTTCATTAGACTTCTTGCCGACTGCGTCAGGATTTGCGAGTGGGTCCAGATCTGCAAATAGATTAAACCAGTTGGACATGTCTTCATTCTTTCCCTATTATTTTGAGTAATTTAAAACAAATCAATTCAATAAATCTATGATTTGAAACTTAAATTCAATGTAAAAATTGACTAAAGTCTGTAATTCATCTGATTATTAGCATTTGTTCAGAGAGTTTATTAAAATAATTGATTTGGAATTATAGAAGAAAATTCTATAAAAGGTCGCATAAACTCAAACTTACCCTATCTTTAGAAGGGTTTGAACTCATTTTCTTTTTTTCCTTAATTTTATCACTCTTTGGAATTAAATGAGGCGAAGGATTGAGATAATTGTTGGCTAAGGAATGATCTAAGTCTAAAAGATCACTCGGCATAAAGAGATCCGATTTATTAGTAGTACTAGAAGTGGATGCGTTTGTAAGACTGGCTTTAATGACTGGAGCGGTCGGTGTGTTCAGTATATCATTGAGAAGAGACAAGTCATCAACTGTAGGATCACTAGAAGTTAATACATCTTTCATTTGTGCCGAAACTTTGGAATGTTTTTCAGTATTATCAACATTTTGATTGACTTTCTCATCAAAAGTGAGATCAACTAAAGAATTACCACCATTTGATTCGCTCAAAATATTTTTGGTGTTCGAAATTTTGGATTTATTTTGATCTAAACTCGATATTTTCTTCATTGAATTTTTAGCCTTTTTGGTAATGGAATCTCTATTAGAAGTAATGCTTTTGTCTTCATCTTTATATTCAGATTCAAAAAATATAAGTCTATCCTTATCGTCATCATCTTCTGTGTCATCAAATATTTTACGAATATCTTCACAATTAGAAGACTCTTCCGCTAATTTTTTACTGGTTTCGGTCAACTCTTTCAACATTGTGAACTCATAATACTGATAACCTTTGAATCCTTCCGCGACCGCATTCATAGTTCGTGAAGTTTTTTCCCAGAACTGAAGTAAAGCATTTTGATATCCAACTAATGCATGGCTATACATATTACAACGCGAAGCACTCAATAGATCCACTTTTTGCAAAGTGTCGAGTTTTAGTTTATCGAAACGCGCTTTTGTTCTTCGGACGTGATTCTGAACTTTACGAAATTTTTCCAATTGTTTATAAGTGTCGGGATCTAATTGTTGGGAAACATCTTTCATCCAAAGTAAAGCTCCGCGATATGCGGTTCGAATCTTTTCCATTTTATCGACCGTTAACATTGTGTCCGCGACTGCTCTGTATTGAAATGTTTCCACTTCTTGATAGAGTCTAACGAGTGGATTACGTAATTGAATGCGTTGTTGGGCTGTATAGCAAAGTGTCTTTCCCGAAGCGGTCATCATTTTACCGGCTCTGGTCTTATCTACTTTACCACACTCTTTGAGGAATCTTCCGGCGGCGCTCTCTTCATGTGCGAGACCACAGACCCGGTCCTGATAGCCCTCCAATACTAATAGTAAGTTCTGACACGACTCGTCTATTGAACGCAATAACTGTTGACGATTATTAAAACAAAACTTTAATCATATATTGACTATTCTTTTGAATTAATAAATCAGATCTTATTTCTAAACAAACCTCAAGTTTAGCGTCAAGTTCAGCATCACTCGCGACCACAC